>NPHW01004007.1:0-13882 GCA_002240705.1 Elaphomyces granulatus
TTGCCCTTCTCTTTCATCGCCGCCTTCAAGACGCGCATGAATTCCTTTCCAGTGGCTGGAAGTTGTGCAAATGAGAAGCTCTTAAGCAGGGCTGGGACGGTGTCATCATCCCCACCAACATCATTAAACCTTGTGGTGGAGGCTTCTTGCTTGGTCTCACTATCTCCGAATACCTCAAACGTATTTTGGTCGAGATCGACGACGTAAGCCCACCTACACCCATAGTCATTCGCAAAACGAAGGCCTAGCAAAATGGGCACATGGTTTTCAGCCGTGGCTTGGGTGATGATTTTGAGGATGCCCGCGCCTGTGTCACCAGAAAGAGAAGGCCAAGCAGAAAGCATGTTACAGTCAGCGCATTCGTAAATTTGGCCCCGGGAGGGTCGATAAAATGGTCCGTCGACCTCAGGGTCCCTTAAAGCTAGCTCGGACTCGACCAAGTCATGAAAAATGGTATCTAATAATTGCTGTCGACCCTGTTTAGTCAGAGTGGCGACATGCCGGAGTCCTTCCCTGAGACGCTCAATATTTCCTGGTTCCCAGAGAAACTTGAGAATTTCCATGCCATGGCCGCGTTTTTGTGGAAAGCCGCCCGACAGGCAGACCTGTGAGAGAACGAAGCGACCTCGGTAGTAAATGCAAATAAGACTGGGAGACATTGATCAATAGATACTAATTTGTGAGTACCAAGGAGCAATAACTTGAACCTCATTAGGTAGTAGTATAACACAAGAATACACAGTATACTAAAGATAACGATGAATTAAGGTGAGGTGACATTACAGTTTATTAGGGCCTGATTCTGTTGTTAACGCTAGCCGAGGGCGGTCACTTATGGCAGAATCGTGCTAGTGGCACCTTTTTGCGGGCCCGAGGTTAGGTATTAGCCTCAGTTAGGTATGATCCTTGAACCATTATTGACTTTTTTTATGCAGAGAGGACTATCTGGGTCGTAATCGATTAGTCTAGCCTTTTTAGGCTTTAAACTTGTCAGAATGGTCGATGAACGGCAAATAGGGGTAAAATTAGATAGTTGTTCTTCTGTATTAACTTGCAGAGTTTTCTGCATTAAATATTGCCCGAAGGTCCGCTAGCACCAGCGCACTGAGGCAAAATAAATAGTACATGTACATGTCCAATGACTAAGACCTTGGCACCCTAGCTTTGAGATTATCTCAGGTACCTCAGATTAGCGGCGGCCTAGTAGCTTACCGCGATTAGGACTAGCGGCGGCAGAATCTCCTTTGCGACATGCTCCGCTGCTCAGGCGCTGCTGGCACGGACCATACCTTTAGCGTACGCCCGAGGTGGTCCGTGCTGAAGGTATCAGCAGTGGGATATGTATGTACATCCTACTCCCGCTCGGCACGGTTTTCTGTATGATCGATAGAAATGAGCAGAAGGACCGCATAGCCGGGCACTAGGCCCGCGGTGTAAGAATATTCTTATTTTTAAAAACAGTTCTCCAAAAAAGCAAGCGCGTTGGACACCTCAACGAAATCAAACCAGTTTCATCATATCCTGATTTCGAACGACAACTTATAAAAACGTCGAAACTAATATTCAGGAAGCTATTCAATACTTCTATGAAAATCCCAAGATGAAAATTTTCAAGGTTCCTTATGAACGGTCAATGGAGACGGGCTATGGACTGAGTTCTAACCTATGGACTGCTGGCTAGACTGTGGATGGTTCAAGGACTTAAAATGGGTTTATTTTTCCTGTGAAACGTTTATTAGTGTTTAAAATAATGATCTGGAATGCTGCTGGAACTCATGGGACTGTTTCAAGTTGCTTCGTTCTAAATTAGCTACTATGGACTCAAATGCCCTTTTTGTGCTAAAACGTCCATCTCGTGCTTAAAAGAATAATGTTGTGGAATGCTGCCGGAAGCTTATAGAACAGTGTGACGATAGGCCTGGGCGTGATTTATCACATCAAAAGCCTGGCCCTGATTTGTTGTCCCTGTGTTCACCCTAAAGCAAAAAGGACCTATAGAATAGTAAATAGTAAATAAGATATTACTGGTCGTAAAGTATTAGATACACAATTGACAAACGACTTGAAGATGATTTCTTGAATGTCGCCCTCACGATCGGACGACGACAGCTACTGGATCTTAGCTGGCCGACCCGGCCTATGGACACTCGGTCCTCGCCGAATCGCTCTCAAACAATGAAATTCAAAGTACTGATAAGCATAATGTATGCTATTCTTCTTCAAGGATAGCGAGGAGCAGGATAATATAATGCTGGACCAATCTGGCAGGAAATTGGAACCGTCCACTAGAGCAGTTCCCAACGGCTCCAACATCGATAGATATCCCGCCACAGATTCCAATTATCAGTGAGTCGTGACGGAAATGCTGTCACTGGAGCGTCTTAGAGTTTCAAAAGTTATTTCTCCGCACGGCTGTATGTGACTACCACCGGAGGCAAACGTCGAACTTACTAACCATGCAAGAAATTTCGGATGTTGCAGCCAAGTTTCTTGAATGGCCTCAGTTAGAATGGTTATGAGCTAGAATCGCGGGCATGAGGGACTTGAACCATATAGTAGTGCAAAGTTCTCTGAGACATAAAGACGTACAGTATGTAGCTAGGCAGCAGAAGAGGCAGAAGCAGAAGCAGAAGCAGAAGCAGAAGCAGAAGTGGGAGCAGAAGTGGAAGCAGAGGTGGAAGCAGAAGCAGAAGTGGAAGTGCAAGCAGAAGTGTAAAAGCGGAGGCGCAGTGGAAGCGGCAGTAGATAATAACATACGTTACTATACAGGATCTACTATAGTATCGTTGGTAAACACCGATCAATAAAGCATTTCCCAATTCGACACTCTTCTCGGACGACTCCTTCCTCGCTAGATCCTGACCGTGACGGCCCTCGAGAAACATTGCCCAGATCTCCAGATCTGTTCATGCTGCACACTAGATATCAATTATTTTGACGCAAGACCTGTTGGTCTTTATAGTCCTCTGAAGAGTTCAAGGGCTCTGATATGTACATGAATAAGAAAACTGTCCAGGATCTACTGCATTGATAGTATTTGGGTTTCAGTTAGAATAGTGACTATTGAATAATCTTATTGCCATTTATCCAACGGTCCAGATCTATCTTCTATTTATGTACGTGCTAGCACTATGTATTTAATGGATAATATTATACTTTTAGGAAGTTTCACCTTTCTATGATAGCATACTCCTTCACGCGTTCAAACAGCCCTTTGTACAATACAAGACTTCAGAAAGAAGTCCTACTGAAAGCAGCAGCACGGGAGTTTTGGATTTAAGATACTGGTTCGTCCAGGCCGAACCAACCTAGTATTAGTATAGCTGGCTGACACACGGCCACACACCCAAAACATCATGTGTAAAGATGAACGACAATATAGACTTCCACGTGCTCTTGGTTTTATTAGAATACTACGTCCTACCAAGACGACGACGACGGCTTGCGTTTGCGCTCCATGTGTGTACGAAAGAAATTAACGATGTACTGATAACCGCGTCTGGCCGCAAGAGCCTCTGGGGTCTTCCCGTCAATAGTCAGCGCTTTCACATTCGCGCCGTGCTCAACAAGTAATTGGACAATATCATACTGGCCATGCCAGCAAGCACTATGCAGCGGGGTATAGTCATGTTTGGCCCTGGCTTCGATGTTCACATCATACTTTATGAGGAGGCTGACGATAGAGTGATATCCCTTTTCACAGGCAATGCGCAGCGGTGTGCTCATATCGTCATCTGTCGGATCGATGTTAGCATGATGGTCCAGTAGTAGTTGCACGATACTTTTATGGCCCTCCTGACAGGCGATATGCAATGGCCTTTTGTTCCCAGCCACTTGGGCTTCGATGTCCGCTCCTCTCCGGATAAGAAGCCGGGCTGCATTTTGCTTCCCGCCCCGGCACGCAAGGTACAGCGGTGTCCACCTGTGCATTGCCCTTTGGTCGAATCTCGCCTGGCTGTCAAGCAATAACTTGACCACTGAATCGAAGCCTTTCTCGCTCGCAATATGTAATGGAGTGTAGGAGTCTACCGTCGCGGCGTGGATATCCGCATCCTGCGTCAGGAGGAACTTCACCACAGCCGGGTGGTTTCCCTTGCAAGCAACATATAGTGGCGTCCTTTTTGACGAGTCCTTTTGATGGATCATGTCTTGACGAAGCCTCAGGAGCAGAAAAACGATGTCCAGCTGACCGTACTGGCAAGCGATATGCAGCGGGGCGGTTCCGTGCAGGGTTTTGGGATCGATGGACACCCCAACTTTCATAGCGAGCAGCTTGACCAGGTCGACGGGGCCGTGCATGCAAGCAAAGCACAGGGGAGTCCAGTGATTGCGGTCCTTGGCCTCCTCGTATGCTTTGCAGTCCAGAAGCAACTTGGCGACTCTGAAATGCGCATGTCTACAGGCAAAGTGTAAAGGTGTCTTGCCGTCCTTATCGGTCGCTTCGATGTTTGCATTGGCGTCGATGAGCAGCGCGGCCGGGGCGTGGTGACCGTTCTTGCAAGCCATGTGCAGCGGAGTGAGACCATGTTCGGTTTTGGCCTCGAGACAAGCATCGAGGCAGATCCGGTTCTCGATCAGGAGGCGAACGATGGCACTGTGGCCCTTCTGACAGGCGCGGTGCAATGGCGTTTTCAGAGAGTTATCTTTTGCTTTGATATCCGCGATCCCGATGAGCAAGTCCACCACTTGATAATTTCCGGCGCAGCAGGCGAGATGGAGTGGCGTCGAACCGTCTTTCGCTCTCACCTCCATGGAGGCACGTTTGTTGATCAGTACCTCGGTCGCTTCGACGTGACCGGCCTGGCAGGAAAAATGAAGTGGTGTACAGTGATTTCTATCCATTGCATCAATTCTGGACCCTCGGGACAGGAGAACAATCATCTGTCGGCTGAGACCCTCCATGGCAAGAAGATGAAGGACCGTAAATCCATCCCATGAGCTCGCCAGGCCTTTCCCATTGCTGTTCAAGACGTTTAACCTCATGTCATCCCAATCCGACGGCGACACCGGGCAGGTCACTTGGCTCCTCAGGGCATCGAGGGCAAGATCCGCCGCTTCTTTCGTTCTGCCATCCAGGCATGCGTTCTCTACCAGATTGCATATCGAAATAAACCACTCGAGTGGCGCCCAAGGCGGCCGATCGACGCCAGTGGAGGAGGACTGCGACCTGTGTATCGATGCGTCTTCCCCACTCACACTCGCCGAGCCCAGCGAGAGGCGCTCCAACATTTCACTGATGGTCGTGTTATCCGTGGATATGCTGCGCCGGCGAGGATCTGTGGAGGCGAAGGTCCCTGCAGGGGAGCTGGGCGTGGTGGATGTGTTCGTCCACACCTGCATGGAACTCCCTGCATCGGGGACAGCGGTCCCCTGGTTATTTCCCAGCGTCTGGTTGGATCGCGACTGAACGAGGGTTCGTGAGGCATGGAGAAGCCGATCGAAGTTATCCAAAGTATGGCGATCGGGAGTACTGTCGGGAATTCTTAACTGTGTCCGGATGTGGAAGATTGTGTCCTGAAGTAAATCAATTCTAGATGTCATGGCTGCTGCATCAAAGCGACTACTTGTCAGAAGCAGGTATCTGCACTTGCTCGTCAGTCTCCAACCTGACGCTCTGGCCATTAAAGATCCACCATCAATCATTATTTCCCCACGACGGTTCGAACATACATGCCAATCCATTGCAGCGACATCTGCATCATCGCCTGGTACATCTGAACCTGCCGTCTAAGCTCCATTAACTCTGGCGATCGCATATCCAACCGGATATGCCTGGCAGTCCGAGAGAGTAGTAGACCACTCCTCCCACTGGCGACCTGCTCGAAGATGCGCCGGAGACGAGTGAGGGTTTCCTCACAATTATCAACCATCTCTGTGACATTCTGCCAATGAACATCATTTTGAAGACAACCGACGGTCTCATCCACAGCTGGATCTGGGGCTGGGGTAATAAAAGCGGGATTTCTGAGGCCTATTTGAATAGAAGCAAGAGTATGTGAAAGAAGGTCGACCTCAATGCTAAATGTCTCGACGGCCCGATCCGCCTGAGCGACTCCACTTATCAGTCTTTGTAGTGTTTTGGCTTTTGAATGACAAAGCGAAACAACTTCTGTGACGGCTGTCACCATTGATAATGGCTCAAGTGTCATCTTTTGGTTTGAAAATGAAGAAGATAAAGATGGAAAAAACCATAAAAGGAAAAAAAGAAAGAAAAGGAAAAAGAAAAAGAAATGGAAAGTAACTTGTGGTATTCTAACTAACTAAAGGTCATTCATCCTTCTTTTTCTCTTGTCTTCTTCTAATATAAATGTTTTTGGGTCCTAACCTAAAATTTGGGGCATTTATGTAGTAAAATGCGAAGTTGCTGCAGGCTGGGATAGATAAGAGATATGTTCCTCTTGTGCGGTATTTGATTTCATCCAATGCTTGTTGTTGCTTGCTTTTGCTTGCTTTTGTTTGTTCACGAGGCTACTAACTAACCTACCACCCTCAAACCCGAACGCGAATATTATTAAAGGTAGGTCGAGCGCCCCTCCTCATCCCCCCCCTCCTCAGGGTCCAGTTGAAGCTGTTGAAAAATAAAAAAAAAATGAAATAAAATAAAATAAATTGGCCCTCGAATTCTCACTTCTTGATGTCGGGGAATAATACTCTAAGTATTTTGAAGATGGCGGATGAGATTGATCTGTCGACCCCTCGACAGCCCATGGATCATGACAGTGATGATGACAGCGATAAAAGTTCATACATTAGTCTAGGTGCACCCAGCGCCCATGAGGGGGATATTGAGCAGAGAGAGGTGAGAATCAGAGAGATCCCCATCTCCTTGTAGAAGTATCCTGCTGATTTATCGTATAGGAGTTTGGTGGCTGGTACCTGATAGGGTAGCGAGTTCCCCATAAAAGATGCTCGCTGATGGAGCTAAAACACATGTGCCAGACTGGCATACAAGGCCACGGGAGTGATATACGGTGATATCGGCACGAGTCCTCTCTATGTCTACTCATCCACATTCACGTCGAACCCGTCGTATGAAGATCTCTTGGGGGTCTTGTCGATCATTATTTGGACTCTCACGCTCCTCGTCACAGTGAAATACGTGATATTTGTCCTTCATGCCGACGACCAAGGCGGAGGTGGCATCCTTGCCCTCTACTCCCTGTTACGCAGATATGTGAGCTCCCACGATCATGATGTGGTGGTTGAGGTTTAGCTAATGAGCGCATTCGCTGATCCTAGGCGAGGATTGACTCCTCGACTCGCCCTGAGCATGACGAACGCTTCCCAAGTGCCGACATGAGACCATCAAATCGATACATCCGCCGCTTGCTAGAGGAAAACCTCACCGCACATGTTATCCTCCAATTTTTTTCAATCCTGGGTTTCTGTTTGATGGTGGCAGGTACTGGTTCCAGCAGCCCAACGAGACTAGAATTCATCAAACGTGGCTGACTGCGTACTATTAGATGGAGCTCTGACTCCAGCGCAATCCGTCTTGGGCTCAATTCAAGGTATGGAATGCCCAAGTCGCAGACATCGTAGACAACTGACTCTTTGTTGTCCAGGTTTGAATATATGGTGGCCTTCGATGGACACATCATCCGTTGTCATCATCACTTGTGTTATTCTGGCAGTTATCTTTCTTGTGCAATTCAAGGGTACGGGAAGGCTCGCCCACTTGTTTGCTCCGGTGGTCATAGTCTGGTTTTTGCTAAATATTGCATTTGGCATATACGTAAGCCTGCCTCTTCCATCAAATCGTCGAGGCGCACCTGTGTTAAACGTTGTTCCTGCATCAAACAGAATCTCATCCGTAATGACACTTCGGTTCTGAAAGCCTTCTCTCCCTACTACGCGGGGAATTACTTTGTCAGACAGGGAACCACTGCATGGAAGTCTCTCGGTGGTGTGCTGTTGGCCTTCACTGGTGAGTCTATCTTTCGGGATCACAGGCCATTAAACTGGAATGTGGCTGATGGGAGGGTTGCCTTATTACCAGGTGTGGAGGCAATGTATGCCAATATGGGCGCATTCAGTAAGAGGCAAGTCTGTTCTTTCTTCGCTCCGAACAAAGTGGAATGCCTGGAATTAACATATCGACAGGGCCATTCGAATATCTTGGATATGCTTGGGTTACCCCTCTCTGCTACTTGCATACATCGGCCAGGCAGCGTATATCAGCAACAACCCCAGCGCATACTCCAATCCCTTCTTTAACGCAGTTCCTCCTGGGACGTATTGGCCGGCATTGATTATCTCTATCCTGGCGACCATCGTCGCCTCCCAGGCCTTGATAACCGGCACCTTTCAACTTATCTCTCAGGCGATGAAACTATCTTGCTTCCCCGAAATAAAATTTCGACACACGTCTGGTCGGATCCGTGGGCAAATTTACATCCCGCTAGCCAACTGGATGTTGGGGCTAGGGACCATTCTTGTTGTCATTGTATATCATGATGTGAGCTACATCCTATCGCCACCCGATCGATGAAGCCTTTCTAACATCTTTAGACTACGAGGTTAGGAAGGGCCTATGGGACATGCGTGGCCATGATCGTATTCTTAACTACATGCCTGGTATCTCTTATTGCGATCATCGTATGGAGGATTCATCCACTCGTCGTCTTTCCCATCTTCCTGGCCTTCGCTTGCTTGGATAGTCTTTATCTTTCCTCCGCACTGACCAAGATCCCCGATGGCGCCTGGTTTACTCTATTGATAGCGCTTTTATTAACCTTTCTGGTTTACATCTGGCGTTACGGAAAAGAGTCCCAGCATGACGACTTGGTCGATAGAAACTCTCGTCCGAGATGGGCCGATCCCAGGTTGCTGGTCATTCAGGGTAGGCTTCTACTTTGCTCTGTCGAACTGGGTTGGATTCCTCTGCTAATTTCAAATTTCTGTTTTCAGGAGTCGGGATTTTCGTCGAGAAAGCCGGAGAGCGATCTGATAGACTTATGACCCGCTTTCGCCGCAAATTCAACGCACGGCATGAGGTCACCGTGATCTTCCACCTGATTCCGGTCCCTAGACCCAAGGTAAGAGATACGACTTCAGACCGGACTTCATTGCATTCTAGTCATCGCTGAATATCTCTGATGTAGGTCAGTCCTGACGACGAGTACCGCGTCGATCGCGTTCCCTACCAACCCAACACTTATCGAGTTGTGATCCGTCGTGGTTTCGATGACGTCGGCTTCGGGCCTGACCTTGGAGCCCTGATCCACGATCGGCTTCACAACCATATTTGTGGGAGAATCTCTCGGGGCCTCTTCAACAGAACACCAGATATGTTCCAGGAAAGCGACCTCGCTACGCTAGAAACGGCGTTTACCACGCAGATTGCCTACATTATCGGCAAGCAGCACTACAAGATTCGTCCGGACACCAAACGCTTTCGACGATTAGCCCTAGAAGTATTTATCTGGCTACAAGGTCTTGCAGGCTCTGAGTTTTCGGAAATAGAGGATTATGTCGAAGGTGACATATGCGAGATAAGGATCGTTCAAGATATCTAGATGTGTAACTAGGGGATACATAAATACATCATAGGATCGAATAGTACGATATATGTATATCGTACTATTCGATCCTATTGAAATTAATGGATGTATTTTAATTAACTGCATGTTATGAATAGATGAGAGATTTCTTTTGGTAAATAATAATGCCCGCCTTGTTGCAATCTAGTTCAAGCCTTGTTGGTTTTCTTTTTTTAAAATTCTACCTACCTTTTATTGGGGGCGGTTTGATCCTGGTCTCTCAAGATGAGGGCATTTCTATTTAATAATATTATTGACGAACCAAACACCCGTTACTTGTTAGACAAGCAAGGGTCTTGTAACCTGGTCTGTGCTCGACGATACTGGTCAGACTCTTATGATGTCTTATCAGATTCCTTGTCTCACTCACACTGTCAATAATGGTCGAGGAGCTCCCAACATGAAGCTTTTTTATTCCCGTGAATCATGATCCATCCAGTAATAATCCCACCTAATTACACCGCCAAGTCGAGGTGGAGCCATGAAGAATGCAAGTGATACATACCATAATGCATCTACTCTACCTACTAGGTATGGACTGATTGTTATTATTACATCTTTCTGGGATTGTACATAAATGCGGGCATGCAGGAAAAAGAAAAAAAAAAAGTACGGCACCGGCACATAACCAATAATAAAAGTGGACGGCGAATGAGATGAGAATCTTCCGTCATTGCAGCAAATTACCTACAGGAATGAGCTAGGGCACGGGAAATTGGCATGCATGCATGCTTTTTGATGTGTATCATGTATGCTCCTTGATCACGGGAGGCCTTGCGCTGTTGCGTCTCTACTAACTTGATATCATAGCCTGGATTTGTCATTGTCTGTTTTGCTCCATAAGCCATCAAGTGAAATCATGTTATATACCTAGATTGCTATGTTAAATTTTTTTTAGGAAGATGCATATTGTATGATAGCGACCAGTCTCGGAAGATCTTCCTGAAAAGGAAGACCCTACACCTGTCAGGCTGTCACCTACATAAAGCTCCCGGGATATTTCCGAGTAATTAACTACGGACCCACTAAGAGCTACCTATCATAGGTAGTTATAAATACATTCATAGTTAATGGATTTGTGGGGATGTTATGTACCTACTCTAATCAGACCTTGACCTTGCCAAGGAGGTCGGCACCCGGCAGGCCGAATGAGCTTGCACGGAAACTCAATTCCTGCTCTCTACCATACTTAAAATTATCGTTATGATTTCGAGTCAATTTTCTACGCGTTCGTCTGGCTATGTAGCTGTTGCTGAGGTAAGTGTAGCTGGAGTCTCCACTATCAGTCTGCTGCGTAAGTGATCTATCTGCATGGTGAACTCAGCAAAATGTTATTGGTGGATTTGGGTCTGATTTCGACTGTGTCAAACCGCGTTGCAGGGAGTTGTTGGACGTATGTATCCGTAAAGGCTCTGCCAAGTACCCCTAAGGTTGGTGTTGACTGCCTAGGCATAAATAGGCGCCCAGATCTGCTTCTTAACTCCACCCTGGGTGTTACCAGTGTTGGGTTCCTCCCATTGATCCTGCAAGACAACCTTCGTCTTCTATCATAGGCTGAGTTCAAACTCCTGCGGCTGCCCCTTCGATTTTTCCTATGCTGATATGACACCCCGACTAGATCCTACCTGCTGCTCCGATTTCTCTGCCAGCGTTGCAAGTGCTGGGCGCCACTGATGGGGATTTGGAGGGAGTCCCTTCCTATGTATTCCTTGTGGAAACCCCATGGTTTACCGTCCTCGCGCCTGCGTCGAAGCGCTTGCGGTAGGGAGCCAAGGACTATCTCGAAATTCCTCGCTCCTTCCTAGTGGTGAAAGGTTTTAAGGACTTAGGACATAATGTGCGTCCAATGGTGGCGGGATGAATTACGGAGGTCCTCCGTGGTCTTTGAAGCTAATGGAGCTCGCTGGCGGTGTACCTATCGACCGTATGAGCCAATCCTATGGTTCTCCTGCGAGAACCGGGCTTGCATCCATTCGCAGTGCAAGGCAAGGGTCAACGAAAGAAGATAGAATAAAATAAACCCAACCAAATGTATTTACCAGCCAAAAGAGCGAAATACGGCTTCATGATGCTATCCCACATAGTCGATATATCGTGATTACCTATGCAAGGCCTGGGTCTACTGTTTAAGAATATGACTGCTCTCTGTCCATAAGTAATTATTAGTTCTTGGATGAAGAAGTATGCCTGCGGCGTCGGTGGCAATGCAGGCTGTATTTCAGTAGTTCAGGAAGATTTCCCGTCAAGTTTCCAAGGGATGTCAATGGTGATCCTGTCTGGAGGACAATATTGCGATGAAGGTCCCGAAATTACTATGGATAACAAGATAAAAGGTCTTTTGTTTACCTCATCCAATTCGAATTATTCATAATTTATTCATTCGGTACGAATACAAATTAAAGCTCCATGAATCATGAATCAAAGAGGCGATGATCACAAATATTCATGAATCGGTAAGATTTTGTAGGGGCTCTAGAGTACTGCCTGTCGGCCTCCCATTGATGATGTGCTGCCAAATAGTCTGATATACTAATGCCTCCGTAAGCATGATTTTCCACCCCAATTTCCACGATAGTCATCGATGATAATTCATAAGTGACCACACTGCTCTTCCTCTTTATCCCCATGGAATTTTCCTGCTTCACTGCAACAACATACTCCTAATCCGTAAACACAGGTGTTCTTACCGCGTGGAAACGACAGGCACTCTCTTTCAGGTGTAGGTTCTCACTGCTCGTGGTCTCCTGCATGGTTAACATGGACGGCAGGGTTTTCTCCCGCTATCTACGTTTGATTTGAATGCCTACGATCATCTTACCCTCTACCAGAAACAATTTCCCTTTAGACCCATTTGCTGCCTATATCATTATGATGAATCTACCACTTCCGTCTGGAAAATTGCGTTTGCCCGCTTTTGTTTCCAGAACCTACCATCACTAGCAGGTGCATGCAGGAAGAAAACGCTGTGCGATCCTACTACTCTTCTTACCTACCTTCAGGAGACAGCAGGGGAGGTGGCGGAGTAGATAATGTAGGAAGGGATGGGCACCACCATAGTATCATCGGGAGTGTGGATCGAGAGCATGGGAAACTTCAAACCAGTATCACTTACGTCGGAGTTTTGAACAGACTCGATAAGGCTCAATCAGGAGGAGGCTACTGGGTAAGACCTGTCATTTCGTTAGCACACGGCGGTAGCTGTGAAATGTAGATTATTGAGAAGGCTAATGTTTTCATGGACTTTAAAATGTTGGGAGTGTCCACCTTTCATCATGTTTGCCACCTTGAAATCTATACGTCGATATCTTGTTAGCATCTCAGGCTATGTAGGAAGGGAGCAGCTGCGAGGAGCAAGTATTAAGAGTAAAAACTTACCGTTGGTCGCGGGTTCCGGCGATAGGGGAAAGGTGTTTGGAGAGATTGAGGCCCCCCTTGGAATGCAGAGTGCGAGATCCTCAACATCGGTCTGCACGATAAATCGCCGTAAGGACCGACCACTGCCATTGCCTTTGTACCCTGGGAGTCTACGGTCATCATGTTCACTATCAAACCTGCTGTTGTATTCGCGATGGGGAACGGAGGGTTTCATCCATGTTATTAGCAATGCAGGCAGATCAAGTGTGGGAACCGACCACGGTAGTATCTGATTAACCTGTGAGAACTTCCTATCTGGTGGTAGATACAGAGCATATTAGTATCTGTGCTGAAAGGGAGCCGCTGTGAACGGCTTAGGATTGGGACTAAGAACTTACTTTCCAGGGATGGAAGAAAAGTCTGTGGAGGATTTGAGTAGGCTGGGTCGCTGCGAGATCGTCGCCGCGAGGCTTCGGAGCGACTATTATTGTCTGGCATCCGCGATGTGAAGCGTGTGGTTCCATATGAGCAGTGATATGCAGGCAGAGCCAGAGGGGTCGAGCTAATGGACGGCAGAGAGTGTGAGAAATGGCTGTGACTGTCGAGCGCTACTATGTATACCGTCATCATGTTAGCATCTAGCTATCTATCTAGGTACTATGAGAAACATTGGATTGGCAGCGGATGCAGGTAGAGAGCTTGAGAAAGTATATGAGCATTTGGTTGTGAAAAGGATGGGATCGGGACTCGGGAGTAAGAACATACTGTTCAGGTGATGATGGAAGAGGCTTTTCAGACGGTTGGGGAAGAGTGGAGAGCGTGGGAACTACAGCCCAACAGCATGTCAGCATCTCGCAGTGAAAGGCAGGAGTAACATACCGTTGATAGAGGGAAGAGACTTTTCAGTCGGGGGAGGAGATTTTCAGGCTACGGATGGAGAATATGAGAAGGCCGACAACCGGAGAGGAGACCTTATCCAGACCACC
>NPHW01004013.1:0-11453 GCA_002240705.1 Elaphomyces granulatus
TGATTGATTGATAGCAAGTCTGGGAAGTGCTGATAGACTAAATAGTAAATCTATCAGATCTCATAACGAAAAGCAGCTGCAATGTGTAGACCTTTCTCATTGCAGATTATATATCATATATCGTCACTGATAGGATTGAACTCACCGCCATTCGTTACATCGCGACTGGCTATGATGCATGGTGTTCACGGTTGTGCTGGAGTTCATCTAATTACATCCTTCCTATCATAAGCAGATCTGGTTCCGTTTCTAAGATCCTGTTTCGTCAAATTGTAGACGAATGAATACCCCTTGTTCAAATTGTTCTCGATCCTCTGCTCACGAAGTTGTAAGGCCATTGCTTAGAACGGAAGACAGTTGGTGGAGATGGGCTAGCTGGGTGATTGATTTAGGCGGCAGCATGTTGAAATCCGGGGGGACTCCGATATAGATCCAACATACTATAATCAAGATATCGGCATAGTGCCTCATATTGAGCTCTATCTAGGTGCGGGTTTGTATGAAGTCGCTTAAAGCTTCTGGTTACTAATAGGCGCTGGTGTGGCCTGTCTACCTTGGATTCCCTCGCGATTCACTGAGTCGGCTCGAGCTAGAATCTAGCTTTACGCTGTTCGTACGCGTGATGTATTATTGTCTTTTGATCCGCTCTTTGTATTGTTGGTTGGTTGGTTGGCTGGTTGGCTGGAAAGGGTTGATCTGAATAGCTTCAAATTTGTTAAAAGTTAAACATTTATACTACCTAGCAGCTTTGTGAGGAACACAGAGAATGTTGATGAAGAGACTCCGGTCCAGCATTTCCAAGTCGTTCTCGCATTATGTCAATATCTATCCGTTGGCTGATATTTCAATGCCATCTGGTAAAAGGCTAGCCGCTACAGTTGAAGTAGCCCGACAAATTCTCCATCATTAGCGGCTATCCGCATACTGAATCGCATTCATTCGTGTAATGAGAGGGAATGCCATCCACCTCGTATTATTCCTTGGTAATGAGATTGTCTACAATGATAAGGCCTTTTTTATAGAAATTCCTTGTGTAATCTCCTCGATTGAACCCACCATTTGCTGAATGCGAGGATTGAAGGACTAAGTATCAATCAACAGACCTCATCTAGAGACAGCATCTAGTAGTCCAAGCTCTTTCTCCCCTCTCCTTTCTTCATTCTCTGAGCCTCTTTTGGTTTTATCAGTTCATACAGTACCGGTAGCACCTAGTATTCCAAGGTCTGAAAGATGTAAAGAGGTTGTCAAGGTAAACAATATGCCCTTTTCATTTATTTGACATCCTCGTCATCTTCAAAAAGCCTTGCTTCCAAGGCTTTTCAGTATTCATTGCTCTTATGAGGATGGGATCTTCTCGAGCTCTCTCCGGGTGAACGATTGTACATTGCACGATTAATCCAAGGAGAGTTTCTGTAAAGAAGTGAGAGAAAACTTCAAAAAGAGCCTCTGGGCTACTTGATAGTCTTTGTAAGCACCTAATCTATAAGCTGGTCAGAGCTACGAAATTTAACGGGTATGTACTGTAGATCCATTTCGGATGAATCATGATTAAATCCTCAATCTAGTTCATGTCCTGGTCACAGGGTTTTTCCGCCGTCGGGATTATTCTGGGGCCATCGAATCCTCGTCGGAGAATCTTCCGGGAACTTATTCGATCCCTTCGATCGACGTCCGGAGAACCGCCATCTTTCCCGAACAGGGCACGGCAAAGAATCGGAAAAGCTCCATGAAGCCTTTCCGGCGGTTTTCGTAGACAGCTGGATCGGGCATGGCGTCCGACGCTCCCGTGGACAGGTCCATGTTATCCGAAAGGTTCCTATCTAAGTGTGACTAGTATGCTAAAATAAGCAGTACTAGTACTAGTACCAAAATCAAAGTCCTCTTCACGTAATTTACAATGTATGTACGGTATTTTATGCTAGCGGTGGCCGGATCGGGCTAAAGCGGAGCAACAGCAGGGAATAATAATGACGTCTTTTATAATCTTATTCTGGGGGGGTTATGATCTGATCATAAACAAGAATCAGGATATGTAGAACGATTTATTATTATACAAATCGGTTTCCAAGCTGGACGCTGTGACACTCTGTTGTTCCTGTTGGAGCAAGGACTCCCCCTGGTTTGATCGTCTCTGCCACCACAACCCCTCCTTCGACGTTTATTGGTGTTCGTGTCAACCGGCGCCAAACCCCGCATTTTCCTGTACACACAGTCACGCAGAAGGGGAAGGAAAGAATATTATTACATATAGGTACAGGTAGAGAGGGAATCGATCTTCTTCCTCACCGAAGCTTTGCCGGTCAACGTCAGTTTAAACTCTCCTCAAGTATCTTGCTTACATGGAGAAAGTACCTAATCGAACACTCTGAGCGCGAAAAGGACTAGTAAGTTTATTTTATACTCTTAATCTTCTCGATGATGCACCCAAACAATACTTTCCCTCTATATTATTGGTAGTGTCACAATCTCACCAAATAGGGGAGTAGGTGATAGGCTCGTTGCCGGCAGGAGCTCTCCCCTGTATCTTCCGTGATATGTAACTACCTACATACATGCGGCTTATACTACATACCTCCTATGATACATATTCTCCCGCTCAAAAGCCCGCAACGAAAAGGTCCCTGACGTCAAGTTTCCTGCCATCCCGTCCATCGATCGTCCTTAACCGAGGATATCTCTCCCGATCGGGAGTCATTTTATTACTCTCTTTGCTCCACCCCGTCGACCGGCCTTGTCTTTTCATCCCATCGCATCCCATTCCATTTCGTTCGTCTCTCTACCTCTCTCTCTCTCTCTCGAGCTGACGGATCGGTCTCCATCTTGTGACTCTCTCCTCACCTGGTGTGAATACCTCAAGTCGGCGTCAGATCCTTACGGAGCTATCTTCAGTCTCGGGTGGTATTGAGGAGGAGAAAACGAAAGAAACAGAAATCGGTGCTGGTGAGTCTGCTCAGCTGGCAAGCCCTCCCGTATGCTATCAATTCCGATCCCAATGCAAAAGAACAATGGGGAGCAATGGCATTGCATTCCTGAACACGATAAGAGTTCGCTAATGACATGGCTGTTGGGAAGAACGCAGAGCGTCCATCGTGACCGATCTGCTTTGAGATCACCTATTCAACCATGACCTCCAATTTGGTCAAAGAGCCGGCCAGCAACGCCGCTACATCCACAAAGGAGACCACCAAGACGGCCATGGACAATCCCTCCTATGCCCCATCCTCCTTCCTCCATCATCCCTACATGCGGACCGCCCTCCCCTTCGTCAATGGTGGGTTAGCGGGCATGACTGCGACCGCCGTCATCCAACCCATCGATATGATCAAAGTGCGTTTGCAACTCGCCGGCGAAGGCGTACGGACAGGTCCGCGGCCGACGGCCCTGACGGTCACGAAAGATATCATCGCCTCCGGGAGAGTGTTGGACCTTTACACGGGCCTAAGTGCGGGCCTGCTGCGGCAGGCGGTCTACACAACCGCCCGGCTGGGATTCTTCGACACCTTCATGGGCAAGCTGAATGTGCGGGCAGAATCCGCGGGGAGGAAAGTCTCGTTTGCCGAGCGGGCGGGCGCCGGACTCACCGCGGGCGGTCTGGCCGCGATGATCGGCAACCCGGCGGACCTAACTCTGATTCGCATGCAGTCGGATGGATTGAAACCACCTGATGCCCGCGCCAACTATCGCTCCGTCGTGGATGCCCTCGTGCGCATCTCCAAGTCGGAGGGAATTACTGCGCTATGGGCCGGCTGCCTACCGACCGTCGTCCGTGCCATGGCCCTCAACCTGGGCCAGCTAGCGTTCTTTTCCGAGTCGAAGTCGCAATTGAAGGCCCACACCAACCTATCGCCGCAGAGCCAGACCTTTGCGGCTTCCGCCATTGCCGGCTTCTTTGCCAGTTTCCTCTCCCTCCCCTTTGACTTCATCAAGACCCGTCTTCAGAAGCAACTGAAAGACCCAAAGACGGGAGAGCTACCCTATAAGGGACTGTTGCATTGCGCGCGGAAAGTCGTTGCCGATGAGGGTTGGCTCCGCTTCTACCGAGGGTTCGGAACTTATTATGTTCGAATCGCACCACATGCGTGAGTTTCTTCGTCTCTTCCTTCCCCCCGTACTTAGGATGTTGAAAGCCGCTACCCTGAACAAGACACTAATACTCTTCGGTAGCATGGTCACCTTGATTGTGGCGGACTACTTGAACTTTATATCGAAATAGGGGGCTCAAAAACAAGCGCAGCACCCGGAATAAAATCCACAAAAGGAAGAGGAGGAATGATTATTAATAGTTTTTCTTGTTTAACAAAACGAAAACAGAAAGAAAAGAACAGAAAAGAAAAATTGAAAAAAGGGGAGAACCGAAAGAGCGGTTGCGAGACCAAGAATGACACGTCGGTCCGAGTTGTATGGGTTTGTAATATTTACCACAGTTACCATACTCTACCATATTAGCTTACTGCTTATCGATTTCGACTATAGAAGGCTTTGCAGTTTCCCCCGTCATGCAGCCCAGCGATCCCGAAGGGAGTTTCCATGGGAACAACAAGTCTCTCGAATCCGGAGACTAGTTTGCACACTAACTGGTGGGTATACTATCTCGGCTTATACTAATCGTATATAGATATTGTCAAAATGTTAAACGAGGAAGGAAAAGATGTATTGTTGCACAATTCTGCTTTGAAACAGAAGATAAGAGAGTATGAGATGCTTCCATTGATATTTTCTTTCTCCACGCGGGAACTGGTCAAGACATCAGTGAAAGCGATGATACCACTGGACCCAGAGAATTCTTGACTCTCTGGTTTCCGTTTGTGGGTTGTTCTCAGGTCTGGCTCTACTCCAGCTGCGTGGCTGCTGCCTCTTCATGTTCAATGCTTCATTCCTATTCTCTTACCTTTAAATATCGCTTATATATGAGGGATGGGTTATATAGGCTTCTGCCTCTTTATATATCTGCAGGCTCTCTGCCACCTCGCTTTGTTGCGCTATGCCTAACGTCCTCTAGGACCGGGTTTTATGTATTACAATACAAGAGACGCTAAAGAGCCTGTGCCACGGCACCTGGAGGCATCATCCCGGTGAGGCGACGTTAATCCAAGCAGATCTCTAATGACAGGCATTTTATATGAATATCCCTGTTCGAGACTGTAAACCACATTTTCAAGTATGTATCATAGATCTGAATTTCGCTCAGATAGATCAATAATGATCCTAATAGATGGACGTATATATGACGGTTATACAGTTTATAGTAGTTATCTTTCAACTCTTCAAACACAACATCGCTTTATAATTTCATCCTTGATTGAAGAAAATTATTCACTCTTACATGATACATTTGGAGGTGAATTCTCCCATCCTTCTCCAATCGCTACTTCCCTCACATTGTCATTCCTGGCTAATTATAAAATTCATTTGGCTGATCTTAATGGTTGAAAGCTCGTATTCCTGGCCGACGAATCGATGGCTTATACCTACCTAGGTATAGAAAGACAACTTCAAACAAGCCGTAAATTTGATTTTTAGAGAAGAATAAGATTAGAGAGGCTAGTTACCTAGGTACTACATATGTATGTAATAAAATGGTAGGGTTAGGTTTTCTTCCCCTCGAGGATTTTTCCTGTGAATGGACCCAACCAAAGGGGACCAAACAGGGCATTAAGCAAGAATAACAAGATGGGACTATTCTCAATAGTCAATCAGAGACGTTACCCTTGTGAACTTTTTACTTCTAATAAGGTTGTTCATACTCTGATTGAAGTTGTCTTCAACTTGCTGAATGTCAGACTCACCATGCAGGGGATCAATTGAATTATTAACCTCTTTCTCTCTCCCATGAGATGAGTCTGGATAAATCAAGTAAAAGAAACTTGCAAAACATTACATTTGATTGTCCTCCTCCAATGCACGGCGAGAACGAGCTCGCCGTCATCGAAAAGGGTCGGCAGCTCTACATAATAGCTAGTTACTCTACAGCTATGCAGTCTCTGTACTGGGAAGAGTCTGATATTCTCTAAACGAACGCTATAAAACACACACACACACACACACACACACACACAGCGGGCGCTGGCTGGATGCGATTTAATATACATACCTACAGTATACATAGATGTGAGAGATCTCTTGGTAGATGGGATGTTGGATAGGTACGTAACTTGAACCTTTTTTGATGGAAAAAGCGGCGTTTAGGTATCATCTGCAGCGGAAATTATGAGGATCGAAGAATGCGGCCCACTGGTCACTGGTCAGCAGCTGTGGCGGCTGGCCTTCGATCATCCGGCTTTGCTGCCTTTGCCATAAGATTTCCGAAAGCCAGTGGCCAGGCCGGCAAGGGGCAATCATGGGTTTATCAAGAGATCTCACATCGACGTACGTAGGTGTATCAAATCACTGATGCTTAAACTGTATGTAGCCCGCGCCTGCGGTATGCATGTCTTTGGAATTTGATTTTGTGGCATTTGTTCAGAGGAATGTCAGGCTCTACGCTGTATAGAGATTGCGCAGTCGGATATGTTCGATCTGTTCGGGTAAAACTGTCCAGAGTAGCCTGTAATAAAGCTGCCGACCCTTTTGATGGCAGTGAGGTTCCCGTCGTAAGCATTGAAGGAAGGTATCGAATGTTCTGCACACACTGCCGACCACATGCACCAAGGATTCGTCATTCAAAGCGGGCCTCGTTCACAGTCCTATCCCGTTCTCACGAAGTCGGAAGCACGACGACAGATTAAGAATTAAGAAACAGATATGACCCCGGAGCGATTGAAGTTCTTTACAAGTTAGACAGGCCCACTTCCATAAAACAAAAAAATATCATACACCCAGATTCCGAACATTTGAATCGATTTGATACGTTTCGGACCCATGAGAAGTCGACATCGAGAAGATGGCGACTTTCCAACCTTGCGGCGCTTTGCCGCCGCTTCATTAAAGACTCCGGACCATAGTCTAGTTTAATCAGTTTCTACCATAAACATCAGAGCTAGTGTTTTATTATCACTAACCAGGAATTTTTATGACAACGACGCTCCTAG
Organism: Elaphomyces granulatus; assembly: GCA_002240705.1. Taxonomy (NCBI): domain Eukaryota; kingdom Fungi; phylum Ascomycota; class Eurotiomycetes; order Eurotiales; family Elaphomycetaceae; genus Elaphomyces; species Elaphomyces granulatus. Next base: position 7,029 of record NPHW01004013.1, read on the forward strand.
GCTAATACTGCCATGGAAAGGAAAACACTTTAGCAGATGCGCGCCTTGCTCCGAAGGCAGGACGCTGTTAACTATCAAAACGAGGCCAAGAAGTTCTGGACACAGACTTGTTGTCACTGCCAGAAGAATCTCTAGATCTCCTGGTCGTGGAGGAATTCATGAAAACCGAGTCGAATGCCGGTTCTCTATCGCCACACGATCAGGGGACATGAATAAGTTATTATGGAAAACCGAATCAACCCTAATATAAGGCAGTTCATATTGGATTTCTGGCGCGAGTTCTGCAGACCGCTAGGAGTACTAGTCAAATTGAAAAGTGTACTCCCCTCATCCCACATATGGCTGATGGTTAGACCACTTAGAGGCTGCGTCCATACGTTGATTATTACCAGGGTGATGGCCAGAATGGCATGGATTTCGCTACCACATGCCTCTCGTCAAACCGGCCGATCGAATCCCCCCTTCCTGCAACCACGCGCACCATAGACTATAAAGGAACATATCAACTTGGAAGACGCTCAAAAATTCATTAAGCGGGCGGGGTCCAGGGGACATATGGGCACCAAAGGTAGGTCAAGAGCAACAAAGAAGGAGATCGCCGTTAATGTGCCATTGCAGATTTTTGATTTTGAGTGGGTGACAACGAATGGGAATACATTTCGCTTCCTTACCTTATCATACCAGAAGTATAGTACATTGAGAAAATAATATAGTCGAAAACCTGACCATATGCAGTATTGACTTGCTACTTAGGTATAGTATATACTTACCTAATAACTCAATGTATAAAAATACTAAATAGTACATATAGGTAACAGCCTCACCCTAGTACGTGCGCAGCGCCAGCCTTGCAGCTGCCAAAACGTGTTCAGCCTATATTATATTCCTGGCCAACCTGCTCTCAGCCTCGTCTCTTCCTCCTTCGATCTGAGACGAACCACCACTAAATTCTATCCTTCTTATTAAAAACCATCGAAATTAATATGCTTCCAATATCTACAAGGCGCTCTCTACTGATCGAACAATATCAGGTCGGCGTGGTGTGCGCCCTGCCTGATGAGATGAGTGCAGCAATAGCCATTCTAGATGAACGCCATAAGCCGATCGTCGGTCAAGTCAAATGTGACCCAAATAATTACGTGCCAGGCAGAATTCATGGACATAATGTGGTGATTGCTTGCTTACCGGCAGGTATCTATGGCACGAATGCTGCCACAAGGGTCGCCAGAGATATGCTGAGGACATTCACCGGCCTCCGCTTCGGATTGATGATCGGGATCGGAGGGGGGATCCCTAACCTGCAGAAGGGTCTGGACATCCGCCTAGGTGACGTTGTGATCAGCCAGCCAGACCAAACTTATGGTGGAGTGGTTCAGTATGACTTAATCAAGAACCTTGGAGACGACCATTTCGAACGCAAAGGCGTTTTAAAGCCACCTCCGACGATGCTCCTGTCCGCCCTTGCTACTCTGCAGGCAGATCATAATGTTGATGGTAGTCAGGTTCCAGCAATATTGGCGGACATGATCAAGCAACATCCTCATCTGGTGAAGAGTGGTTATGGATTTCCTGGCCGAGAAAAAGATTGTTTGTATTGCCCTCAGTGTGACTGTGAAAACCCCTCGACTTCGTGTCAATTATGTGCGGATGGGAAGATCCAAAGGGAAGCCCGCACGGATCAGGAGCCTGGCCTTTGGTACGGCATCATTGCGTCGGGAAATGAATTAGTTAAAAGTGCCACCAGGAGAGACAGACTGGCTCAGGAATTTGGGGCACTTTGCGTGGAAATGGAGGCTGCAGGGCTGATGAATGATTTCCCTTGCATTGTCATTCGAGGTATCTGTGACTACGCCGATTCTCATAAGAACGATACGTGGCAGAAATATGCGGCTATCGTAGCGGCAGCCTATGCTAAAGAACTCCTCCAATATGTAACACCAGAGCAGACTAGCCTTGAGAAGCCTATCCAATCATTTGTTGGTAAGTAGAACCTATGAGAGAATAAACTCCAAACGCCACTAACTTCAAATCTATCTCTAGAGAGGTTAGACAAGCAATCCCGCTTGATTGAAGAGCATCTCCAAGAGGTGAAACAAGAAAACGAGAAACAAGACAAACGATACCTGAATAGTCAACATCGAGACTGCCACAAAGTGTTCAAGACAAGCACATACGAACAACACAAGCATACCAATCCTGATCGAGTGGATGGCACTTGTATGTGGGTGTTGTCTCACCCTCAGTATCGTCAATGGTTTGCAAAGGCTCACGACGACTTACTTTGGATCTCAGCTGACCCCGGCTGTGGCAAGTCGGTCCTGGCTAAATCGCTCGTAGACAACGAACTTCGAAATACTGATAGCCATACCATGTGTTATTTCTTTTTCAAGGATAACGAGGAGCAGGACTGCATAACGACTGCCCTTTGTGCCCTACTCCATCAACTGTTCACCCACCGGCCCCAGCTGATCCGACATGCAGTTCCAGCATGGGAGAAAATTGGTGACAAATTAACGAAAGAGGCGCTGGAGCTGTGGCGCACGTTTCTAGCAGCGACGAGGGATGACGAGGCTCACGATGTGACATGCATTCTGGACGCACTAGACGAATGTCGACCTTCCGACCGGCACTGGCTGATCGACATGTTGACCGGATTTTACACACAGATATCGTCCTCTTCATCAAAGACGCCACGTGGCCGATTGAAATTTCTAGTCACAAGCCGGCCATATGATGACATTGAAGTTGAATTCCAGAAGACCTTGAAAAATCTACCTACCATCCGACTACGGGGTGAAGAAGAGAATGACCAAATACACAAGGAAATTGATCTAGTCATCCGAGTGCGGGTAGCGAAACTGGCGAGTGACTTGAAATTGGATCATCAAATCAAGGGCAGGCTGGAAAACAAACTGCTTAAGATGGAGGGCCGCACGTATCTGTGGCTCCATCTAGCCATTGACGACATCTATGAGACTTACCGAGATAGCGTCCGACCTGAGGAAACATCGATTGACACACTGCCGTCGTCTGTGGGAGATGCGTACGAAAAGATTTTAAGTCGAGTTACTGAGAAGCAGAAAGGCAACGTGAAAAAGATCTTGCAGATTGTGGTAGGAGCACGACGCCCCCTAACCATTCAAGAGATGGCTGTCGCTCTCGGAATAGCCACACCCACACGACCTAAGTCGCTGGATAAGGTTGAGATCGACCCTATATGGCTCGAAAGCAATATACGTCGATGGTGTGGACTGTTTGTCTTTATTAATCATGCCAGAATATATCTTATTCACCAAACAGCCAAGGAGTTTCTGATCTGTAAGAGTGGCTCTACTTTTCCTCTGTCTGGGTGGAAACATTGTCTTAATCCGCGAGAAAATGAAAAAGTTATGACTCGAATCTGCGTCGATTTCTTGTGTTCTGTGGCCAGTGGGCCGGAAGCACGGCGTGTATTTCGGAATTGTAAAAGAAATTGGAGTATCGAGATTATGGACAAGGATAACCATATCGAAAGTCTTTTAGTCTATTCAGCAGAGCACTGGCCCCGTCACCTGCGAGATGCACACATGCCAGCGAATGATTCCTTGATGGCTAGCATATTTCAGCTTTATAATATCGATACTGATCTATATGATCTATGGTTTACAATCTTTTGGAAAGTGATTGGAAGATATGCTAGTGAGAGACCACAGATAAATTCGATTCACCTGGCGGCACTTCTGGGACATGAAAAGGTATTGGAAAGGTATTGGAAAGGATGCTACAGTCGAATAAGTATGGCAACATCAATGAATCCGACAACAGGGGTAGGACGGCGTTAATGTGGGCAAGCGAGTTTGGCCACGAGATCACAGTAGAGATGCTGCTCGATCGAGGGGCGGACGTCAATGCTCAAGGAGGAGAATATGGCAATGCCCTACAAGCAGCATCATACCATGGTCACGACATGGTAGCGCAGACACTACTCGACCGAGGGGCGGACGTCAATGCTCATGAGGGATTCTACGGCCATGCCCTACAAGCAGCATCACGGGGTGGTCACGATATGGTGGTGCAGATGCTACTCGATAAACGGGCGGACATCAATGCTCAAGGAGGAGAATATGGCAATGCCCTACAAGCAGCATCACAGGGTGGTCACGATATGGTGGTGCAGCTGCTACTCGATAAACAGGCGGACGTCAATGCTCAAGGAGGACGATATGACACTGCCCTACAAGCAGCATCACAGGGTGGTCACGAGATAGTGGTGCAGCTGCTACTCGATAAACAGGCGGACGTCAATGCTAAAGGAGGAATGTATGGCACTGCCCTACAAGCAGCATCAATGGGCGGTCACAGAAAGGTGGTGCAGATGCTACTCGACAAACGGGCGGACATCAATGCTCAAGGAGGAGAATATGACACTGCTCTACAAGCAGCATC
>NPHW01004015.1:0-13402 GCA_002240705.1 Elaphomyces granulatus
TCTGGCCGATCTAGCCCTCGGTCCCTACTCACCAGAGGTAGGCGGTTCCAAATCCTAGTTTTTGGCCTCCCGCTCCTCATTTCTCATCTATGATAGACACCATCATCAACACGGAGGACCTATAACACCCCTCTGCAGTACATGTTCTTTTGTTCTCAGGATAAGGATCGCGTTTGGAAAAAAAAAGGGTCTCCGCGATAAACCACAAATGAAGCGTTTTTCATGTGGCAGCTATCTTGTATTCACACCATCGATCGCTTCTTAGTAAAACTTCCTGCTTTGTGACTTTTTTTCTATTTTCTTTTGCCGTTTCTCCATTCAACCTTTTATCCTTTACAGCCCCCGAGAAGCATCTCGGCTTAGTGAAAATTTAACAAATCTTTCAATAACTTCAATTCAGATCAGATCATGATATATTCATATTTGCCCTGAAACGAGGAACGAGTTGATAGGGTTTACGAGTTGCGGCCGCGCCCACAACTCCCTGTTGCTAGTCGTCAGTTTATTAGATGTGATGTATCTAGGTGCAGCATAGTACATACATAGAAAAAATATACCAAGAAGAGAGTACACTCGGTACATGGTACAGTCGGGACATTATTAGTTCGTGGGGTTATTGTGTGATTAAATGACCTGTAATTGTATTGTCGTCCTAGCCTTTACCCGGGTGATGAACAAAGGCTTTCACCGGTGTTGAGCAGATAATTTTCTGTTGAATGTTGCACGTGGGGGAGTAAAAGAAAAATCTAGCGTTGTTTATATCAGAGTTGTCACATCAAGTAGTATGAGGCGTAGGGCTGTAGATGTGCGTGGGGGGAGCCCGGAATCGTGAAGAGGGAGGGCATTATTGAATCGATTACACTTTGTCAAAGGGCCAGCAGCCAGCGAGGCATATTGTGGGGTAGGTACTGGAAAATATTGAATAGATATCTATTTCTAGATAGTTTAACTACTCTTCAGCCGTGGATACTGTCGTGTGACCATCTTCTATTGGTAGAAGAAGCACATGGTAGACAACGTTGGATGTAGCCTATAGGAAGGCCTGTCTTGTCAGGGCTTCGCAAGATGCGGATACTAGATCCTGAGCGGACACGGGATAGACTGGTATAGAGTTGGCCGTGTGCAAAAACTGGTCTTGTCAGGTCTAATACCACGCGATCCAGTGAGACCCTGGCAACTGTTGAAAGTTGTGGCGTACGCCAATCGCAATGGGAACCGACGACGTCGTTGAATGAACTGAGAAATGCCCGGTCCACGGCCTCTGGAAAGGTGGCGAGATTGTCGTCTAGGAAGAGATAATCCGCGGCAGCATGTAAATCGTCCACGTGAGCAAGATGTCCTAGGTCGAGCGTTTGGATAGTCGCACTGACGTCAGTAGGAAGTATCAGGTGGACGGGGAGAGGAAACTCGTCACAAAAGTGATTGTATTACTGCCGAAAATAGAAAGTTGGTCAGGAGAATGGCTTTTGGGTGAAAACAACGTAAGATGTATCACATGAAAGCCTGGTTTACTGGTCTATGGTGGCCTTGTGGTCACATCCTGGTACTGGTCAGAGGTCGCAGTGGATTACGTCTGTGGTGATCAGTAGACAAATAGAAAATATAGCCTTCGGCGTGCAGGATAGGGACAGAGTGGGGACGGGAAACGGTCGTATAGAGTTCTGCTATATGCAGCGGACGTGGAGAGGGAACTCAACACAGTAGCGATGGTGCGATAATTATAATTAGAAAGCCAGTCAGGAGGAAGCCCTTTGGAAGGAAGGGATCACCTGAAGGCATTGAAATATACATTCGTGTGACTTTGGAGTGGACCTTCCGATTGCATTGAGACCATAGCCTGTCACTAGAGAGAGGTGAAGTGGAATGTGGTGGTGGGTAGAAGAACCACTTATTGGGGATGTTAGGGTGGAGACGGGTATTTCGAAGCGATCACGTTAAATGTCATGAGCGGCAGAGCAGTCGCAGCGTGCGTGTGATTCTACATAGCGTCGTGAGGCGCCTTATACTGAACATGGTATGTCGTCCTTTCTTTGGACTGGCCACTTGACCAGTACGCCGCGATTCATATCGTGAGGTAGGTGAAGATTAAGTGGACGAAGCGAAAATGACGGCATCGATTATTATTAATATATACAATCTTAAGAGAGTCTAAATTACTCCTCAGCCATTGTCACGGTAGTCTGACCATCCTCCGTTGGTAGCAGTAGCACATGATACACCACGTTGGACGTGGGGAGGCCTCTCTCGTCAGGGTTGCGTAGTATGCGGACATCGGATCCCGACCGGACACGGGACAGACTGGTATAGAGTTGGCCATGGGCGAATACCGGCTTCGTAAGGTCCAGCACCACGCGATCCAGGGTGAGGCCTTGGCAGCTGTTGAAAGTTGTGGCGTACGCCAATCGCAGTGGGAATTGACGTCGCTGGATCGTCCAATTCGTATAACGTGGCTCGAACCCAAAGGTGATGCGAGGTAAGAAAAAAGTTGGCATGTCAGTCTGTGCCGTGCCCGGCAACTGGGCACGAATGCCGCCGTGCTGGAGGAGGCGGACCTGGACCACGTTCGGATGTAGACTTACCACTTAGACTCTGGCGTTCTTGACCAAGCCGTCCTCGATCGAAAGGTTCCGCATTATGCTCGCAATGCAGCCTACCTTGAGCGAGAGATGTGACGGTGGTACGCCAGGTTCGTGCATCGTCGCCAGGAGGTCGCTCTCCGCCCCGACAGGCAGATGGAAGCTGGTGTCATCCAGCTCTTTGATCGAATCATGGCTGAAGTAGGTTTCTGCAGACCGGTTAGCTTAAAGCTGTAGTCCAAAGGGGAGTATGTAGAGAGTAGCCGGGGACCGAAGGGAAAATCCGAACTTAATCAGTTTGGCATCTTGGATCTTGTCCAACATCAGATCATTGAAACGGTCGACCCGTTCATTGAACGGGCTCAAGAAAGCCCGGTTGACGGCGTCCGGAGAGGTGTTAAGGTCATCGTCTAGGAAGAGGTAATCAGCGGCCGCGTGCAGGTCGACAGTGGTCTCATATGGCGGCAAGCCGTCTCCGACTCGATCCACCCACTCAGCGTAAGCCGGATCCCCCGCGTAGCGGACGGGGGCCGTCAGACGGAGGACCTCGAAGCGCTCCCAGAGATCAAAGGACCGAATCGAGTTGTCGAAGGTCGCGGCAGGACCCGAGGCGTCGCGGATAACCGGGGCAACCTGGCAAGGGAAGGTCGTTCAACACGATGCCCTGAAGCAGCTGGTCGATGCATTCCCACACGACCTTCTTGGCCATGGGCATCTCCTCCCATATGACCAAGTTTGCCTGGCGTAGGAGCTCGGCATGCGCGCTCCCAGGTCTGATCCTGGACTCGAGGCCCTCATCGCTTCGCTGGACAGGGATGCCGAATGCCGAATGCGCAGTGCGTCCACGTCCATAGTGGATCACGCTGAGGGCAGTCGTGCCGACGACGCAGACGATGCCTCCATCGCTCCGGATGCGGTCGCAGATGGCCGACATCAGGAATGTCTTACCTCGTCCTGCACGGCCGTCAACAAAGCAAAGGGCGCCATCTGGATCTTCCAACCGCTGCAGGATGGTATCGAAGATTCTACCCTGATCCGGATTCATCGTCTCATACGCGGCGGCGGCGGCGGCTCGTAGTGCGTCGCGCCGCGAGTGGAAGAAATCTAGCTCCGCGTTCACCTCCCTGTCACGCGGGCCAAGGTCTGGTTCGGGCAAGCCGTGCACGGAGAGCGAGGAACCTCGATTGGCGAGATATAGGCCGATATCTTGGAACGCCCGATTCGCCGCGTCAGCATCGTTATGATGGAGCAAGTAATCCGCACAGAGGTCTCGTTGGAACCGAATCCACAATTCCATTCCCGGGGAGGGGAGGTCCACCAGCAGGTTGGCAAACAGAAAGCCTGGGAAGGGCGTGCGTAGGCGGCGATGGCGTCAGTCATCGCGTATTCGGATTCGTGCATATCCCGGAACAGGCCTAGAGCCGTGGCGGCCTCCTGGTAGAGTCTGTATGTCACACCGTCCACGGTTCGTAGGTCCTGGCTGCAGGACGTTCCCGCAATAACGATCGGAGGTAGAAGAGCTCCTTTTCGCGGACCGGTACCGTCTGCCGCCGTGTGACAACCCAGTTTCCAGGTAAACGTTCCACCAGGATCTTCTGGCGTGGCCCTCGCTCGGTGTGGACGTGGGTGAGGAAGGTTTGGCGGTTCGTTAACGGCTTGTCGATGGCCTCCGTGCTCAGGTAAAATCGGCGGAAGAAATCCATGTAGTTGAGGGACGGGAAGATGCCAGTCGAAGGACGTTGGAAGTACCACAGGAGGTCACTCATGTCAGAGTACGCTGGATCGTCGGGTCGTCGCATCTGACCGAGGTTCCGACCTTCCAGGTGCACGGGGAGACACACCACACTGGGATTTCCAGACGGAGTTGTACCCGAAGAAACGATAGACGGCCTCGGTCGAGGAGAGGTACCGACCGTCCACGTAGTCCCGGTGTTCGTCTCTTGGCAGCTCCGCATTGGGATCCTGGTCCAGGCTGTGTACGGTGAAGCGCGCCTGGTCGGGCCCCTTGAACAAATACTTATACAGGTAGAGGAAAATCAGGGTGCTGGCGCAGACATCAACGTAGATATGGCAGTCTAGCAATTTAAGGAGGGCGGGCATGTGAGGTGTCACCCACGCATCTTCAGGTTTCCGGCGGCGGTAATGGACGCGGCCCAAGTCGTCCATGTACGTAGTCGGAGTGATGGGCTGAGGGTAGTTATATATACAGCGATTGTCCCGGTTGCAACGGGATTCCGGCCGGGTCAAGTGGTCTTGGGAGTGAATGTGAAGACGCCTGACCTGGTTGTACAGCTCGGGATCCTCGTTGGGGTCTGGGAGCTCAGCGGAGATAAAAGAATCAAGGACGGAGATCGGTGGTTCCGTCTTGAACTTGATAACGATGTGAGCGTGTGGCAGGCCCCGCTTTTGGAACTCGATGACTCCGATCTCGTACGCAAGACCACCGAACTTTGGCCGGAGAAAGACTTTTAACTTCTCGAGGCGCCCGTGGAAGGCGCGACAAACGACGGCAGGTATGTCGAAGACGGACTGGTGAGGTAGGAGCTCACATTGAATTTCGGGCCACATGGGATTTGTGGTCATGGTAAGCCAGAAAGACGGTTTCCCCAGTTGCCGTGCGATAGCCAGTGCATCAGCGACCTGGTCGGAGCACCATGCGCGCGAACCCATGAAACTTCCGGGAATCTTAAAGTGAAAGAAATTCGGGACGGTGGGATCGGCGGCCTCATCCATGCCGGCTGCCTGGAGGCGTCGACCTCGGCGAAGGTACTCCAGACGCTCGTCTTCGGTGCGAGAGAACATGTCTACGGCATACTCGCCAGCCAGGCGACCGAGGATCTGGAACCGCCGCTCGGAGAGGAAGAGACTGCGGTACCACTGGAGCTGAGTGCATGGACGGTTCCGGCGTCCATTGTCGTCATGGCCCCAGCCCGTGGTTCCGTGAGGGAACAGGAGCGGATACTGCAAGGGTTCATAATATGGTGACAGACAGGCACCTCTTGCGGTTGTGGATCCGTCCGACCGAAGATGACGACCCTTCTGGGGTCGACGTGACGTATACCGCCAGTGTGGATGATGGCAGCAACGTCACCTCCCAAGGGTGGCACGGTCAGCTCAACGGCGAAAGGAGTGGCGTCGTCAGGGACCTGCTCCGCCGCAGATCGGAAGAAGCGCACATAAGGGTTTACCTGCTCCAGGTATTCCCGGAACAGATTTGTGGTCTCCTCTGGTGGCTGATCCTGGACGGTTCTCCCGGCGCGTGCTATTGCATCGTAAATGAACCAGTGCGATGGACGTGGTTGATGATATCCCGCAGCTGATGATGAACGCGACTCTCGAGGACGACGTTTGCAGGTCCTTGAAAATCCACGAAGCGACCAGTTGTCTGGAGGGCCGAAAAGGAAGAGCCTTCGTTCAGATCGCGACTCATGCCGGCGAGCCTGCCACTGTGGCGCTCCAAAAGAGGGTCCAGTAGAACATCGCAAGGGGGAAGCGGGCGGGTTCTTGCCCTTGGTGCAGCACCAACCATCTCTTTCGGTGGAAAGGAGGAGGGTAGTGCACCAGGAGCATCGCTTTGTCCACTGTTGGGAGAAGGGGATGATCCGTGTCTGGTCCAGGTCCCTCCACCATTGATTGTGGAGCTCGGCGGTAATCTATCGTGATCAGCAGGAATCGGGTATGGGTAAAAGAAGGGGAGAGAGTCACTGGGGGAGCGACAGAATATGGAACACATACGTCTGGACGATTCTCATTGGGAGTGTGCAGTGACAGAGTATCTTCAGGAGCTTTCGCAGGCCCAGTAGCCTCGTTCATGCGATATACACCCGGCGCAGCAGGCGTCGCACGGCAACGGGCACAGGTCTGATGACCTGTGGCAGTTGCATCCCAGGGCTGTTGGCATTGCGAGCACATGGGATGTCGCGCAGGAGGTCCGGGAGTATCCTGGGGCGTAGGGATGCGATTCCTTCTTCCTCCATGACGGCAAGTATCACACGTCCGATGTTCAATGGGGTTCCAGCGCCGCCTGCAGCGAGTACAGACATGCACGCGTACAGGCCCTGGACGATCCGACATGGTGGGTATTGGGCAGGGGGTTCGATACGGAGAGACTATGGAATTAAATTTCAGCAGGAGAAGTTGAACAGGAGCTTTCTGGATCAACCACCACCGGTAGAGAGAAGATCTTACCTTTCTTGCGAATATGCGAAGGGCGTATAGTGAAAGAAGTACGGAAGGGAAATAGAAGTAAAGAACAGAAGGGAAAGAAGTATTACGGAACCAGGTGTGTGGAGGAGGGCACAGGTTAAGAATTGAAGCTATATATAACGTACCACGATATAGTTAACGAAGAAACTTCAAGAAAGTGTCAAATGATCGTGATCCGTTATAAATTCCCTGCAATCTTATTAATAATTGTTCGTGGCCCTCCACAGGCTCCGGGACTCACTGGGGAACTGCAGAAGTATGGGCTAAACTTAACTTAGTTAAGCGGTGGGCTCTAAACCCGCAACCCAAACTCTTTAAGGAAGGTCATTCTAAGCTAATGGCAAATTCTCGGGCACTAAACCTTGAAGGGAAGGTCATCCCGTCACATGACCTTCCGTCCCCAGCAATTTCTCTAAAGGTTGTTTGAAGACCTGGGGAAGGCCCGGAAGGGGCCCCAAGACTCAAACAGAACCGACAGTTTAACTAAATTGACCGAGGTGAGCAGTTGAGAAAGGCCGAAGTGGAGCGGAGAAGTTCAAATTGATGTGAAAAGTGAAGAAAAGAGCCCGATCCCTCGAAGGGAAAGCGATCTCTATCAAGGAAAAGGTAATCGATCAAACCTTCCAGAGGTATAATATCCAAGTGCATCGTAAAAATGAAATTAGAAATTCCTTTAGAATCTGGGGATTGTGCCTTTTTTTGCCTCTTTCAAAAGCTATCTCCTCCTTCAATTCTAGTTAGTTTAGCTTTACAGTCGAAATATTAGCTTATCTGAACGTACTACACAAGCTGTACCAAGGTGCTCGGTTGACGTTATCCATGATACCTGGATTTTGGGGTGTTCAACCGCCCAAATGGAAGTACCAGCTATCTCAGCAAACACAATTTATATGAGCTTCTTTTCCTTCTCCACTAGTCACTTTTCACTTTCTAACCTCTCCAGTGCAGTAACTTGCAGTCTCATGCATCGAAAGACACCTTGCTAAGTTTTAAGTCTCGCTTCAACCCCGCTCTTCTTCTGGCGACTATATAGCCGCTAATCTGTCCAACTTCATGCTCTTTGCCATTTTGACTTAAATCAAGTGTAGTATCTCACCACCTTCGGGAGTATGAAAATAGCACCATTACTTTCATCGTTGTGGCTTACCTTTGTTTCAGTACCTAGGTAGTCTTCTGTATTACATCTGCTTCGTCATCACTACGCTGATAAGTCTATTGACCGTCCTAGAAGCTATCTATCATAATACACGTCCAACGACGCGTTCGGCCAAGTTGGCCAACGCTGACTCCATCCAGCAATTTTTAGGATCAAAACCAACCGCGCTGCCACGATCGAAGCATCGTTCTGGCACTACAACTTGAACCGTCGAGCTGGGAACATCACACCTTACTTACCCTATCCCGGCCTCTAGACCCTCACCCCTCCCCAGCTAGTCGATCGATATCACATAATAATTCTCGTTGATATCATACTCATTTCCTCCTCGGTGCCCAGTAGCCATCGAACCTCCTATATTTGAATAAGGTGAATAAGTCTAGTCTAGTTTGCACCAGACCCTAGACTAATCTCTTCTCCTTACTCTGCAGAAACGACGATGTCAGATTCAGAGACGGCTCTGACGGTGGTTTTGGGATGCTAAAAGAGCGCCTAAAGACAGCCGTGACGGTGACGGTGACGGTCACAGTAGATGCTGACCGCCGAAACCATTTTTTCGAACGAACTGAAGCACTGCTGAGTGGCCAGTAAGGAACTCAAGTGGAGTTAATACCCTTTGTTCTCTGACTCACCGTACTTATATTTCATAGGATTGAAATCCATTTACAATTTGCTTGATCTCTACCACTAATATATTCGAAATCGCCTGCAGAACAGGTCCTTCCTCACCATCTGAATATAACCTATCTACTAAATGGCTTCCTGCCGATATGGGCCGCAGGGAGAATTGAGATGTATATATAACTTATACTTAACAAGGGTCGCTGTATCCGTATGTTTAGTTGCTTGAACCAATTAATTGCTAACTGTTTTTGAAATTTTATGTCCTCCAAGGTGTACACTGTACCACAAAACCCGGATGATATACAAGACACGGTTATTCGGAATCAGAGTCTGCAAACATATCTTCTGCCTTTGGGCGAGGCTTTCGAGTTAGAGGCCCACGTTGCAGCTCGAGACCTGATTCGGATGGCTTTTCAGGTGTGCTTTGTGCTTCATCGTCTGATTGGATTCCCTCACCCGCTGGAAGGGGTTCGTATTCTAGTGGCTGACCGTCCAAATCCTCTAAATCGCTATCTTCCATGGGCACACCGTCGATGTCGCTCATGGGGTCTCTGTCGATATTTTCATCATCCTCAGCCATGGGCATTCCGTCATGGCCGATATCCATCCTATCCTCGCTGGAATCGATAGTTTTGCTAGGATCAAATTTGGTGAATACATCCTCATCGACGGTCTTCCAGCGACTCTTTCCTTTGCTACCAAATACTCCACTTGCCTTTTCTGCCTCTGTCTTCTCCCTCTCCTCCGCCAATTCTTTTTCTGTGAGAGGCGGTTTCTCGAACACCTGGACAAAGCCCTCGTGACTTGACTGGGGAAAGACGCACCAGCCCTCCCACAGGTGCAAAAGGGTATGAACACTTCGTTTCCATTTGTCGGCTTTTAGCCGACCCCATGCGAGTTCCTTTTCTAATCTACCAAGATGCTCGAAAAGTTCATGAGACTTAAAAGCGGACTCAAAAAGCTGCCGGTAACGCCAAGCATGTCGTACACCACTTGTCGACGATGAAGACAGAATATCAGAGATAACGTAGAGACCGACGAGTTTCGCGGGTGACGTGTCCGCCTTGTCTTTCATCGAAACCCGAGGGGTTTGATTCGAATTGTCTGAAGGTTTAGACTCCTCAGCATTTTCGGACTGTAGCACACTGCTATCCATTAAGGCACTGTGTTCGTTATCATGATCCGGGTTCGCACGAGTATAGGCGAAAGGGTGCATCACGTTAGAGACAATCATTTCCACTACTTCGTCCGCTCCTTCACCGGCGTGTTCAATAGCGAATGCCGTCACACGGGCTATATCTCCACGTCGTAGCTTTGCATTTGTCGTAGGAAGCCTCGCGAGGAGATGAGTCAGCTTTGCTTTTTGAAGAGGATTCATGTAGCCTATGCCGTCGTCATTCATGCCAGAAATCTCTGCGGTGTTACGTCGCCTATCATCTTCCACATCAGAGTAATCATCCTCCGAAGAATTGTAGTCTTCGTCCGAGACGAATTCGTCAATCTGGGTATTATATTCAAACAGAATTCCTTTTTCTGAAGGGACCCAACTGGCTGAGCCTTCAAAGAGGTGTGAAGATGGGGTTCCGCTTCTGCCCCGGCGAGTTCCCTTGGATTTTGCGTTCGTAAGAATGTCCCACAGTTTCCATCTATACCACACCCCACCGGTGCTTCTGGCATCCCACAGCCAGGCCCATTTCTCTTCCTTCTGGACTTCATGCCTGCTCATAAGTAAAGCCTCAAACTCCGGTCCATAATTCAGCAAATTTTCTAGGGTTTTGTGAATCAACCTTAGTTGCTTTAGATCAGCCGGGGGCTTGACTTCAACTTGGACGGTTGAACCACCTCGACCGTATTGTGTTCCGAATGAGGCGGGTGGAGCAATTCCACCTCGGTGGGATGTAGGTGGGGGGGCACGATTTAGCCTTCCAACCGGGCCCTGGGGAATTGATTTTGCACCAAAAGGGAGGGAGCTCGTGGAAGACAAGCCCACGGTCATTGGTATGCCCGAGTTAACGGCCGCAGACGAGAGATGCCGGGATATTGATAGATAGAAGCCCCAACCAAGATATTTATTCTGGAGTGAGCTTACCGCGGAGTCTATGTCCGAAGCAGCTGTCTCCTTCGCGAGAGTGACAATGGCCGAGGATGACCTCCGTTCCGTGGAGGCTTGTCCTGGCGGAGGCAATATCTTAACGTTGTCAACGGACAGCATCGACCGAATCAGGGCTTTGATGACAGTCGGAGATGTCCCCGGGGGCAAGGAGGAAAGGTATAGGGTCGGTTTTGCTATGGCTCTCTCTGCCTCCTTGTCATCTGCGGTCTTCTCTTCCTCATCGTCGGAGGCTCGGAAAGCCGTCACAGGGTCCAGCGAAGTCGGGCCGGAGTTTTCGAAAGCCAAGATCCCTTGAATATCTCTATCTCGGTGATATCCTTCGTGAGTTCGCTTACGCGACAGCGAGGGTGGCGGACCTAAACTTCCTGGTCCACTGTTGCGGGCACCAGAGCTGGTGAAGTGTCGTTTTGCCGGGCCTCCTCCAATACCCCCTGGGCCCGAACTTCCAGGGCCTAGGGTGTTCGACCTTAGAGAGGACCGAGGTGGAGTAACGGGGTCATCATCGAAGGATTTGACAAAATCTTCATATACTGCTGCCGTCTCTGCTCGTTCTCGAGCACGCTTAGCCTCCGCCTCGGCTTTCTGACGTTCAAAAAGAGATTTCTTCACGGGAGCTGCGAGCTTCGACGAGAGATCGGGGAAGCCCTTGACCTTCCCGTCTTCAGGCATGGTTTTCGAATGCGATGGAGCTATCTGCTGTGGTTGACATTGCTCGGAGGGTTGGAATGATGTGGCCACATGAAGCTTTTAGCGCAACTAATAATTATTTTAGCGCCGGTTACGTTCCGCCCAAAGATGCGCCCCACCCAAATATTATGGCTGTTATGATAATGATACTTCATATCATAATGATACTTCATATCTTTGCGCTCAAGGCAGATTACTCAAGGATCTTATAATTCCAGAACAGAGGCTCTCGATGGCTGCTACTCAGGTGCAAGCGCTGCTACGGTTCTTATCACAGGACGCCAAGTTACCGCTTGCGACAGCCATAGCATGGGTGAAGGACCTTCAGAGAGCAGACCTTCGCAAGTATTATATCATACTTTTAAGCTCAACTATGTGGGATCCATCACGGACCTGCTTATGACCTTTTTTTTTTTAGTGTCGATGACATTTCGAAATCGGATTTAAAAGCGTTGCAAGATATCTCGCAGGACGAAAAGACGGCCAAGCAGGTTCTGAATGCGGCAAAGCGAGCAATGTCAAAGAAGCGCACGGCACCAGAACACAATGCTGCCCTGACATCGAAGAAGGCCAAGAGAGTTGAACCGGAAAAGAATGCGACTCCATCCGATATTGAATCCGCTCTCTCCCTTCCTAGCTCGCTTGCATCGGAGGAGGAGTTGTCGAAAACAGTTCTTCTTACAAATCGAGCCCCGCTTGTTCTGGCGTTTGCAGTTTCTGTGACGAAGTACACCATGCCAGAGCAGCCAATTTCCAGCAGACTGAGTCTTGCTCAAGCTGTTGTAAGCGCTAACAGCCGTACGAAGGCCGTTAGCCTTGGTATTGCGAGTGGGAAGAGTGCTGAAGAAGAAGGATGGGGACAGGGTCAACCAGTAGTCAAGATCCTTGGCAGAAATGTGAAGGTTTTGAAACGATGGGATTATGATCCAAAAGACGGTCAACGAAAAGAGAAAGGATCGTTGACTATGGACTCGGGATCTTTAAACGAGCCCCAACCTCAAAGAGCCTTTGAAAGCTCGAACACGTTGCCACCTCTTTGGGGCCTTGACCTGGAGGCCGCACCGAAATTCAATGAACGTTCTTCGATTGAGAGAACGAATAGCCTCCCAATTCATACCGCGGAGTCGGTTCGGGCTTACTTGCTGAAATCATTTACAACTTATCGAGAACCCGGGACCGAGCCCTCTGGCGGCCCAGGGAATAAATCTGCTACTCCATCACTGGCACAGAAAGAGAGGTGTCTGGGATTGCTACTCCGTGGTATTGACATTGTTTGTGAGTCATGGTCATCGACACTTAGCGCCGACGAGCTGGACCGACGTGCCTGGGCATGGTATTTGCACGTGAGACCGGATGTTCAGCCTGGAGCGGCAGGATGGGGAGAGAAAGGACAGGTGAAACTTTCTGATATACTCAATTTACGGAGGAGAGGATGAGAATTCAATTCTAGTATTAACCACTTTAGTCTTTAGCAGGTGCAATGGCTACCTACATGTAGGTAGGTATGTACTTGGTAAAATATTCCAATCTGGCCGCTACCTAAATGTAAGTATATACATTTTATATATCATGTATATATATATTATCTCATTGACAGGCTTCTTTCACAAACCCTTATAGTAAGATTATTTGAGGTCTTATTGTGCGGATGCTCTACCTAGGTACCTATGATACTATCATAATGTAGGGAAGACTCTGGACAAAAAAAAATTGACACCTCAACGACGACTACCTAGTTGACAATTCAGCCTGATGAACAGTGGGACGCCTGCAGATAGACTGCGTGAAACAGCTTATTATTGTGTGAATTAGGTATATGTCTAAGGTTCCGGGCTGCTTCTTCAGCCTTCTATGTACATATACGTCCACAGTTTGGAAGGCAACTTGTAGGACTAATAATAATATATGTAACTGGATCCATTCCTATGATAGACATAATATAATCCTACGGTACTACAACTCAGAGTCGTTCGTTTGGAACATAATTGACCTCAAAAGAACTTCCACCTGAAAATTAAAATACGAGGGGTTGGCCGACAC
>NPHW01004022.1:0-22280 GCA_002240705.1 Elaphomyces granulatus
CTGCAGGTATACAATATGGAACCGAAGAACATGTTCGGAATATCATATGTATGTACTTCTTGCTGGTGTTCTTCCCCGGTGAATCGTTGTGATAAATACCCTTTACCTTGGGAAGGAAATGGCTTATGCATATACATAGCAAGATCGTAGTAAAAAGAGAATATAAAAGGTACTAATGTCATACATATGTTAGGTAACTAGTCCAAAGATTCCAGAGGCCTGAGTCAGAGCTGAGGTTGTGACTTTTAACATCCTTTGAACTTCAATCGTTTTGTAGATTTATTATCAAAAGCTGCACCTGCAGCTGATCTGAACCACAGGGAGAGCAGAGCCCGAAAGAAAAAAAGGCCGAGGTACTTTTGTATGGGGACTCGGGAGGCTTGAAACGCAGTCACGACTTACACCAGGTTTCAAGTCGAGTAGGCGACATCGACATCGAAAATCGTGGCAGGGAAAGAAACATAGACTTAAAAAAGTCATGATTTCCATCCAAGCGGGGATTGTAAATCAAGAGCACTGTTCTATAATATATCCAAGATTCACTTGACTGTACATATATACAAGAGAGAGTATATATATGTGTCTGCAAAAAAAGAGTGTGGGGAGGGAGCAGGATATTGATCAGGATATGCTTACAGTTTATGGCAGTGGTCGTGCGTAAACGTTAAGGGTGCCGAATGAGTCCTCCACTGACTATGTCTGTACATACATCATGTGTACGTATGTACGCTAGATAAAAGGGCAACATTTCAAAAGAAAAATTCATCACATCATGACTAAAAGTATAACATAACCCGAGACGTCCCAGTGTTCTTTCTATCTGTATCAAATCAACATAACAGTCTACCAAATGTGTGAAGAATGCACTAACCTAGGAGAGGCAGTGAGAACTTACAGCAATAGAATCCGATGGCAAAAGGCCTTCCCTGTCAACAAACAGAAATGTGTAGAAATGTGTTTACCAGATTGAATTGCAATGGAAAGGAAGGCCATTTGCCAAAAAGAAAAATTGACCATCCCAAAAAAAAAAAAAAAAAAGACCACACCTGGAAATCCTTTATATATATCTGTGTCTGTTGTCTCCAGATCGAAATTTGATGTGCGCAAGGACGTCCTGATCAATTCTCGTCAGCTTGTTCGGTTGACTTCTGCTCGGCAGGCTTGATTCCCTTCCTCCTACGCCATTCCCAGACCCCGCGGTCGACCTCTTCTTTGGTCATGCCATCTCTGACGAGGCAAAACGCGACACCCAACTCGGTCTGCACGTTCCGATTTCGCGCCTCATCGTCAAAGAAAACCATGTCCTCATAGGGAATGCCGCTTGCCTGCTGGATGCGGGAAAAATGTTGCGTCTTGTTCCCCGGGAAGATCTGGATATGATCGAAATAGTCGAGGGCACGCACGGATCGCGTGTCTGCAGCGGGATTGTCCGAGAAGGAAGGAATGATATGCAGCGCCTTGAGCATGTCACGGGCGAGATCTGGAGCATAGGTCCGCGACGCCAGAGCTAGAGGAATATTGCGCACACGGCAGGCATGTAGAATAGACGAGATGGCCGGATAGAAGGCGAAGGATTCCCCCCATCTAGAAGAAAATCGTAGACGGCTAGGAGTCAGTTCTTTGATGATGCCAGCCCAAGACTGCCAGAAGAGAAGACAAAGACAAGCCAAAGCATACATACTTATCTACGCAGCGCGAATTATTGTCGCGAGGTTTCACGGGGGCAGTGACGTGCGTGTCGACCCAGAAGGGCCACAAGGTGTAATCTAGATCGAAGACGAAGATCTTCGGCAGGAGCAGCCCATCGTTGAAAGTGGATGGGGCGGTGGAGGCGTCCTCGAGCGGCGAGGGGTTCTGCTTCTTATTCCAGACCATTCTAGCCATCGCTCAGACTCAAGACTCAATCGCTTGGCGGTAAGTTTAGTAACTTTAGTCGGTTGACGATGCGCAGTGACGCGTCGATGGGAAAAGACAGGGAGGGTCAATTGCGGGCAGCAAATCGAGTTAGGAGTCGCACTGCAACCGATAAAATATCAATATCACTCATCGTCCTGTCATAACCTCTCGGCTCGAGTTCGTCCCCTCCACCGAACGGAAGAAGACGGTGGCATGCCGGGAGAACGACAAAGCTCCCCACGTGAGGCGGGGGTTTCTGTCTGCCTGTCTGCCAGTGTCAACATTTGGAGAAAAAAGTCGGAATGGATCCCGGCCCGGGCCGCTTTCAGCTGTTTTTTTTTCAGCCTTTGTCCGTTGATGATATTGATGCTGCGAGTCTGCGACATGGAGTCGGGTTTATCACTTACCTAAAAGGAAGTGAGGAATCAGGATCAGGGCAAGCAAGTGCCAAGGAGCTGTGGAAGTCACGTTAGTTAACTAACCACTGACGATCTGATACAGGTATGTTGTACATACTTATACAATATAGTTCATGAATTCGAAAAGGGTTTTTTGATTCTCATATGGATCATCATGAAATGTCATTGGTTCACTGATTTATTAGTATTAATGCAAAGACGAATGTGACTTAAGTAAATACATCTACAGCACCATCAGTACATACCAGCTGGTTCCAATGGTGATGTAGGCCACCTCTATCCATTCGCCTCAAAAAGAAAGAAAAACGAGATCACAGAAAGGTAGAGTACAGTATGAATTGAATAAGAAAGGTATGAAATGATATGAGCTTCAATCGCCACCTTACGCAGATTTCTCCCACTTACACTTCTCAATATACATCGTCTTGCATGAGACTTGCTACCAATGGCTTGATAAGTTCCTTGTCTCATTTTAGCGGCTTCGCGATCAACCTTGCATTGAGAGTTGTGAAAATGCAGGACCTCCCTGTTTTTTACGACCATGGGGAGTATGTGAAGCACCCAACACTGTCCAGGATCTTCCAGATTTGCTGATAGTCTGCCGCGCCACTAATGGCCAATTCTTGGCTAAGAGCGCCCCAATCGGAAGCATACCGCATGATCTGTATCTGCTGGTCCCTATCTAGGATGCCTTCCGCGTTCACAGCGTGAGCAATGATCCTACGCCAGGCTTCTGTCGGCAGACGAAACCGCCAGACTTCTTTTTGTGGCGGAACGGACGTAGAAGCATTGGAGGCGCGAACAGGGACCTTTGCAGAACGCGACGGAGTATGCTCTCTGTCTCTTCCTAGACGTACTAGTGATGGTGTCCCCAAAGAACCTACAGTCGACACTCCCTGGATTGTTGGAAAGTGATGAGCAAAACCCTTGGTGGTAGGATGGAAAGGGCCTGGATATGAGACATCCATCTGTGCCACTTCAGGGTTGATACCATGCCTAACCTCGGCGGACGTTTCGACGGCGGACATATTGGATACAGGACGATCTCGATCTTCCAGGAGAAGGGCACGGCATACGACTACCATTCTGAGTGCAGCGCTCCAGATATCAGCGCTATGGACACCTTCGACCTTTAGGATGTCAATCCGAACGCGCTTTGTAAGCCGCATATATTCAATGTCGCGTTTTTTCCGTATCTGGCGCTGCTTGATATGCTCATCATGTGATCGATCCCGACTTGCGAGAGGGAGACGGCGAGAATGCTGGCCTACTCTATCGTCGGAGTCAGAGTTTGACCCCCAATCACGGAATTCCTCCGTCATGGCCAAAAGCTGTTGAGCAAGGGTCCCTAAATCTCGGTTCGGAAGCCAGATGATTCCGTTACAGCGCCCAACCGGATCGGGAAGGGAAAGAGCTTTCCCGCCAGGAAGATATGCCAGGAGATGTTCGGGACTCCAATGGATGCTCAGCACACTTGACAAATGGATAGCACAGGCATCCGTCATCGAAACGTTGGAAATGATGAGGTATGGAATCGATCGCAAACCTCTGGTACTTGCATAGCGTTTGATATCTGTTTTCGTCACAGTCTTTTCCAAAGGAGTCAATGAAGAACTTCGATCTGTAAGTAATGATCAGACTATTATCTGCAAATCCAAAGACGAGGGACGTACTTTTAGAGGATTGGAGAGGTCGTGATTTGCTATGCTGGCCATCAGAGGCTCTGGCCAGTGGCCTTTCATTCTCCTGGTTGTTGTTTTCAATTCTCAACGAAGTGAAGCCACCACTCAACACCTCCAACTGTGATGCATTCCCCACAACGTCGTCCTCTCCATCCACCTCAACGAAGTCAAGCTCGCTCCTCATGTAAACACGAGCAAGAATTTCGATCCCCCGCGAACCAAGAGGATTGTGACTGAAATCCAACTTTTTCAGCATATAGCAATGACGGAATGAGTCAAGGAATTGCTGCCAGGCTAATCCCTGTTCAGGAGTAACGACCCTAATCTCATTGCCTGAAAGGTCGAGTTCTCTGAGATCTCCAGCACTGAGAACAATAACCCGGGAAAGCTTCATGAGCGAACGGGTAGTGAGGGCATTGTTTTGCAAATGGAGCTCAGTAAGTCTTCCAACTCCTTGAGGATGGTCACGATCACGGAATTCGAGACACGTAATCAGGTCATCGATGAACTGTGCAAGTCCTTGGTCTGTCAGTCCTTTGGAGGCAATGTCGATTTCAAGGTATGGATCTCTCGTGGCAGCTCTCGAGGCTGTTTCCGGTGGTATCCTCTTCCTCTATCGAATCAGTTATTAGCAACGAGGAGTCGATATCTTGAGAGACAACATCGTACCAAGTCTTTGGCCAGTACTTGCCCAACTTTAAGGCCGTCAATCTTTCTCTAGTAGCTTGTTCAGCATCGCACATTCACCTACTAACTGGATGCTCACTTACAGCAGAGTAATTTAACCGTCCCATTTTGCTGCTGTAGCCTTCTTATGTGGGTTAAAAGGTCATCCTAGCAAGAAGAATGAGTTAACTAGGTATGGTTGACGATCTGCAGAATTCACTCTTCTCCCTTTTCCAACCCCAACAAAAAAGTGGACATCAAGAGAAAGGAAAGAGAAAGAGACTCACTGTTCCTTATTAAGTAGAAAGCTTATCCAGCAAGCAAACTTATAGATAGGAAGCTTAATAAAGTTGGTAGGTGAGAAAAAGGAAAAGTTTCTCTGTGTGCTTGAAAAAATGGGGAGGGTTAAAAGTCAGCACACGTCATCCTTTATATATCACAAAAACAGCTGATTAGATGGAATTCACAAATTCACAAGCCTATTTCCAAGGCAACACCCAGTAACACACTAAATAAAAGCACATCCTTGAATGTTATGAATAAAGGGTGGCCGAATAGTTCCAAATTAATATTCTAATTAAATTTATCCGGTTCTGTCTAAAGGAGAGTATATGATTCATTAGTTGTCGCCTGCTGGAGATATTACAGACCATGGAAAGAATTTAGCCCCGAAGACAACTGGACCAGGGACATTGCCGACCACAGGGTTGTTATTGGGAATTCTCCGTTGTCTTTTACATGTCTTAAAGGTTCACGCGGTAAACCCCAAATCTGATGAAGGGAATATCCTTTATAGAAAATCAGCTTAGGATTTGTCTATAAAGCAGAGTCTAGACAAATCCCCATGAGAGAGCAGGCCTTTCTAAGCATACATTTTCATGTCCTTCATGCCCTTTACTAAAAGATACTTCCCCTGGCCAACACTGGCCAGCATCACATGTATCAAAGGTCCCCTGTTGGAAAATAATTATTTCTAGAATATATTATATGGCTATGAATAGAAGACCGATTTGAAATTTGTGTGTGGCGAGAGCCTTTGAACACCTTTTATTTAGCCATCATGTATGGCAAGAACAACTCAGTACTAGACATCTCTATATTTTGTAACAAAATGCCATTGTCGAACACTCAATTAAACTGGTCAGGGTATTATATGTGGGAGAATCAGAAAGTGCCTCATAATAGACAGAAAAGATCTGGTTGAAATACAGGATGGAGGTTTGATGAACATAGATTTGTTCACATGCCATAAAGCTTCCAGAAAAATGGCAGATATTGAAATGCTAGACACCGCTGTAAAACAAGCTGAAGTCTAGCTGAAGAAATTAGTAACGGAGTAGATTTCCTTTTTATATAGAAAAAGGTGCTAAAAATATCACATCGATAAATGAGATGAAAATTTTTAAGTTAAAAGGATGCGGTAGGCGTAACAGAGATAATATGGCCGGATTCATTAGAAAAAGTTGACGAGATCTTTGAATTCCTCCATGAGAAGGGGGTCAATGCCCTCCCAGGAGAGAGATGAGGGACCGCCCTTGTTTCCACGGGACTCGGTTCCCCTCGTCGAGGCTATAGGGGTGGTTCCAGGCTGATTCTCTAATGTATAAGTGGGTTCGTGTCTCAGTCGCTTCCTGCTGTTCTCATCAATTCCTTCTGTATCCTTGAGCAGAACAGCCTCTCTCTTGCGGCCTTTAGTTCCTGCCAAGTCTGGAAAATCGCCCAACATAGGGTCCTTGCTCGTTTTGAGGAAAGGATTTGCGGCTGATTCTTTGCCGACGGAGTCTAAGATATTGGGGCCAAGTCCAGTGTTACCCGAGCGGGCATCAGTAACAAAATCGTCTTCCTCTAACCTCTCACCCCCTTCATTAAGATTACTGGATGGAGATGAGAGGAATGAATCGTCGAAGTCGACTAAGCTTTCCTTTATAATAGTAGATATGTCATCGTTCTTTCCGGCAATATCGACTTTCCCCTCCTCTATATAATTCGCTGTTGTATCCAACCCTTTGGCAAGCATAACAGAGGGCGATGGAAGATCTTCCAAGTCGTTGTCACTACAGTCACTGGGGCCCTTCTCAAAAGGTTCCATTCCTTGAAACACTGGTATAGATAGTTCCAATAGGCATGGCTGTGGAGATTTATATCCCTTAAGCAGGGTCTTCGATTCATTAAAAGGGTTGTCTTGCTCCCTTTTGCTAACAATTTTCTTCGGCATATCTGACGATATATTCGATTGCGACTGAGTCAAATCGATGAGGTCGATACTCTCTGACAATGCATTCATTCTGCCCTTTAATGAGTTTTGCGTTGTCGCATCCTTCTTTACAAGAGACGCCGAGAGGGTCAATTGGTTAAGCGGTGCTGATTTCTGATCGTGACTGGGAGCAGAGCCAACTTGCTTCTTAGTCAACTTAGGAGGCTTATCAAGTCCCTCCCGACAGCAAAAATGTTTACATCTAACTTCAAGTCAGTACACCTATCTCGATACTACAACGGACGGGCCCCGACATGGTTTTGTCCTTGCACTTGTGATTACATGCCCATTTGCCAGTTGAAAGCTGAACCGGCTGCTCTTGGCTATTCGGACCTTCTAGCCTCTCAATCTCTAGTGCTCTGTTCGGCTTGCCATTTCGTTGTCTATTGTGTTTCTCTGGCTGAGTTGAAGAAATATCATTGTCAATTAATAGCCAGTCTACGCTTTCCGCTACGGTTGGTGATTAGCAGGGGAAGAGAGAAAAGAAAAATGGAACAGAAAAGTCATAATTCATACCTGCAGCAATCAAATCCTCGTCTCTGAGGCCGTCATCGAAATTGTCAGCTTGTTTACCCGGGATCTTGGATATATCACTGCTCCGTCTTCTAGAAATATTCATTGCTGGTTTATCTTTAGACTTCTCACTAGCATCTGAATAGGGCGGGAAAAACGATGCAGGGATTTCAGGCTTAAGCTCAGCATATCGCAAAGTACCGGCTAATAGAGAAAGTCAGAGATACACGTGGTAATAAAAGTATCCATAAGTTTCATACCAATGTCGTCACACATTACATAGCATGCTATGTGCTGAAACGCGCTACGCAACTCTGTACTCAGGAAAACTTCGAGACCATTCGAGAGTTTGTTGGCGCTGATTATATTAGTCGTAGAGATGTCACAGCAATTAGTTGTCTCTCACCTCATGCGCCGAAAATCAATCAAATAGCCATCTGAAGTCTCTGCCAAAAAGCATACATATACGGGCCGCCTTAGGAAAAAGGTCGGGGCTTTATCGTTCATGAATCCGATCTCGACTTTGAAATTGACTTTTACCGGCTTCCCAGGTTTGGTTTCCTGTAAGATTGTCAACAGGCACCGCATTATTGTCATCACAACGTATTTCATGTCCCACCTTTCCAGTCATCTTTGCGGTCACCATTAGCTTCGGAAAGCCTCTAAATTTTTCTAGAAGCCTCGTGCCAAATGGGGGGTTTTTGCTAAGGATCGTGTCAATCCTGTATGCCTCTGCTGCCTCTAGGGCTTCTAAATTGTTGATCCCAGCAGCAACAAGTTTCCTAACAGCAACGACGCCAATTGAATCGATTTGCTTCATCTGGAGAGGAGAACTATCCCAGACACGAGCGCCAAAACTCCGTGCTAGCTCTAGAGCATTCCTAACTGCGACCGCATCTTTAAGGTGAATTTGACAGTCAATTATACAACGAATCAGACGGTTGAGGTGAGAGAAGACCAAACCCTTATCCTGCATGAATGGCAGCTTGTGCTTTTGTAGCTGGTCGCCCATGGGAAATTCTACTCCACCAAGCTCAGACTGGATAAGTAACGATATTTTATGGGCCGGTAATGCTATATCAACTTTGATTGGAAACTTAATCCCATTCGCCCGATTTATTTCCTTATATAGAGATTTCTCTCCCGATCTGAGCCGGGTCTCGCGAAACTCTTCTGCCTGGGCAAGTGCAGAGAGCTACAATTGGTTAGTGCTTGAAACCATGCTTCTCTTTGTATAAGCTTACTATTTCAGACTTCTTTGCTTTAGGCGGCAACGATAGTAGTACTTTCATCGTTTCAAATTTGATGTAATACCGAGACATTGCATCTCCGAATACGGTTGACTTTAGGTTCCCATCTGAAGAGACTAGGTCGTAGTCCTGGAGGAGTTTGATATCCTTCTCACATATCTGGAGTAGCATTTCGTCCTCATCCCTTTTATCGGCGTTCTCTTTAAGTTTGTAGTGAGTAGGATTCCTCCTCAACCTCACGAACAAAAAAGTTCCAGCCAACCATCGGATCGCTGACTCGATGTCGGTGACAGTGCCAAGGCCAATCTCTGCATTGAGATGGTCAATCAAATTAAGGTGCAAACTACTCTCCAGGCATTCTGACCCGGAAACGAGTTTTTCATAATGCTGAACGCGCTCCTTTTTTGTCAGAATTACCGCTATAGCACTGTCATCGAACTGGGGTCGCCCCGAGCGCCCAAGCATTTGCGTCATCTCCAGATCGGAATATTCGTTCCAGCCGGTCTCCTGCCAACTGACGGTGTTTTTAATAATCACCAAATAGCATGGCAGATTGACTCCCACTGCAAGAGTAGAGGTGCAGCAAATGACACTAATGTGGCCTTCCAAGAATCCGGTCTCCACAGCATGCCGGTCGTCGCTATCAAGCCCAGCGTGATGGAAAGCGACTCCGCAAGCGATACATGCTACGAAATTGTTAAGATAGGAAAAGAGGACAAGTTTAGATAAACTAGGGAGGTCATACCCTTGAGATCCGGATTTCTAACCTCGACTCGTTTGGTTGGACCATTCCAAAGCCGTCTAGGAGGGTTGGTGTCTGACCACAGGTTGGCAAGATCCTTGGAAGTCGCAGTAGCTGAATTCCTTGTGCAACAAAATATCATTATCGGCTTTCTGCTAGAGTGTTTTCCTATAACCTCGGGGAGCCTGATGTGTACAGTCCGTTAGCGGCAAGATCGTGTCAAACCAAAGCAAAAAGGTGACAGGCCTACTTTGTTCCACAGATCTTATCAAAAACGAAGTCATTCCCATTCGACTGGTATCCATAGACAAACTTTTGAAGTTTCACAGGACGAAAATCCTCCCCGAATCGTTCTCGGTGTGCAGGCAAATGCTGGTTCGTAGCATCTCTACCTAGCCAGGTGGCGATGTCTTCTGAATTTGGAATCGTGGCGCTCAGGGCGACGAACCGCACATTTGAACCGACAGATTTCATGCGGGATACTACAGCTTCAAGTGTTGCACCGCGGCTCTCGTTCAATACGTGGACCTCGTCAATAAGGAAAAGCTTGACCAACTGCATCAACCTCACATGATCTTTCCATTTCCTTGTCATGCTGTCCCACTTCTCCGGGGTTGTTATGATAATGCTGGCATTATTGATGTTTTTCAGTTGTGCATAATCCGTGTCACCCGTAAGTTCTGCACAATTGAGACCTAAATGTGCGAACTTTGCGTTCCAGTCACGAAATCGCTCTGCACAGAGAGACTTTGTCGGAGCCTGATAAATTACTTTGAAAAGGTTATCCTTCACATTATTCACTAAGTGGCAGATAGCCAGTTCCATCACAACTGTCTTTCCACTCCCTGTAGGAGCCGAGAGGACGATATTGTAGTCGTTGTGGTAACCATGCTGAAAGCATTTTGACTGAATGGCATTGAAAACGGGAAACGGGAAAATAGATCGGAACCGATCCGAGAGTTCACGTGAAGAAACTAGAGGTATGCCTTGGATGATGGGCGGAGCGTGGCTCAGAGAGATCTGACGAGGAAGCCTGGGAGAAGGAACAGTAGTACCAATATCTTCACATGAAGGATTCGGAGATGGAAACATCTGGGGAGCCGATTGCCAATATGAACTCTTCTGGACCAGCGAATTCTGTGTCGTGGAAGCCCCTCGTTGTCCATGACGTCCTATAGCGATTAATGGGCTTGAGGGAAAACCTATTTCAGAGGAACTAGATTCCCAGCTCCGAAATGGTGTCACGCCAGAACCAGTTGCTGTCTGATCAGTACTGGAAGGGAACGACAAAACGTATGCCAGAGAGAAACTGTAGTAGAGATTTGCATACAATTCTCAAAGAAAGCAGATCCTTGCTTCCTAGCCGGAGTCCGTGCCAACGAACCGAAATGGTCTGATTTTATGGGATGATAGCCCCCACCGACGAGAGCAGGTTCTTGATTCCTAATCTCGTCTTCTTCATTTAACTGGGCCAATAGCTCACGATCTTTATTTTATTGCGGTAGAGAAGAAACAAGCAGTTAGCTTGACATGATATCTTCAAGATTTGCACAAGCTAATAACCTCGAGAGAGAGAGAGAGAGAGAGAGAAGAGGGAGGGGAAACACTTAGATCAAGGGGACACCCACCAAATGCATCCATCGGAAGATCCCTATCGTCCGGAAGATCCCTATCACGATCATCTAAGCTCCATGAGGTCGCCTCTCCTTCATCGTCATTGTGTTCATTTGCATTAGAACGGTGATCAACCACTTGATCGCCCCTGAGTTGAGCCAACCGGCTTCGGTAAGTAAGGCCCTGTCCGCGCCGGTTCATAAGCTTCTTTTTCTCCACGGGTATATTTGAGCTAGATGCAGCAGCAGATTTGAATCCAGGAGGTCGGTAACCAGGACCATAACCAAAGGACTCGATGGAAGGACGAATTCTTCCAGTCATGTTTATTTAACGGCTTGATTCCTTGGCCAGTGATTCTGACTTCATATTCAACAGAGAGAGCATGATGCAAAGGGGTTAGGCTCAGGGATTTCGGAGGTCAAGAAATAACGGTGGAAGCTCTAAGATCACTCCGTCACGTGTTTTACATAGTCCATCTGGAACAAAATAAAACCAGCAGCATTTAACGACTAGCATTAGGCATAGCTTCTATCCATTCCAAATGTACACTTATCACAAGGATATCATGATATATCACCGGGAACCTGCAAAACATACATTAGAACTCCTTTCCACCCCAACTTTCATGTGGTTACGTATACCCTTCTGGCTGAAAAATTAGCGAAGATATAGAAAGAGAAGAAACAAAACCAATGTCCAGCCCAATTCATTATCCCATGTTCGTCGAATTTATACAAATGATTGAAAGCAAGAACAGTAGTAATTTTCCTGGATCCAATACGCGCTTGGGTGTATAACAATGATTTATTTAAAAGGAGATCAAAGCGAACCAGCGACACCAGAGTGGAAGTTACTCATAATGCAACAAAAAGCAATTGCTGAGGTCTAACTAGTTATTCTTCTCGTGGATTTCTGGAAAAGTAACTTCCGTTGGGATGTCTGGTCAAGCTCGTCCTCGCATGTTGAATCGGAGAAGCCGGTCTGGATGTCGACAGCGCAGAAAATTCTGCTAGCAACGGAGTAGTAGGGAGCTTTATAGTGAAATTTTTTGTCGTAGACAATGGAGTTGGTTCGCTCTCACGTTCTGTGCGGATCGGTGGCAGCCGGACGCTGCCGCGAATCTTGTCAGGAGCAAGGCTACTACTACTAGTTGTAGAAGGGACCGGAGTGTCATAGAAGTAAATAGCTGACAAAACAATAACGGAGCCTAGAAGAAACTGTGGGTAACCAAAATATCAGTATAAGGCCAAAAGAAATATAGGGATATACGTTGCACTCTTACAGTTCCTGTCACCTTCAATTTGAAAAGCCAAAGACTTGCTAACGTGCTCAGAATAATGCTAAGCCCTGCAGCATAATTCTTTTGCACTTTATCCGCATATTTGATGGAGAAAGCTGTGGCAATGCCTCCTAACGCTTGAATAGTAACAGTTAACCAAACCACCCAATTATAGCCCCCAAAGAAGCCAATCGCAGCGACATCTTCCCCATCTAAAAAGATGACACCAATAAAAAGAGCGGGGAACATCGAATAGATAGCCAATTGCACGTTACGGACCCACAAAGACGTCGGATTGAAGCTGTCTTTGAGAACTTTCTCAAAGTACACACTCGCGAGCCCAGACGCAATACAGGCGCTAGTGGTTGCCAGCAATCCAATTGCACCATTCAAGTGAGGTTCGACCAGCATCAGGTCTGCCTGAATGCCTTCGTATGTTGCGGATCGTTTATGGAGATTCACGGCGGCGGCGCCTCCAAACCGTTTCCATTCTTCGAAGGACCTTGGAAAGTACAGATGCGCCTGCTCATCTCTCAGGGAAGTCTGCTCCGACTGGCCGTTTGGCAAGAGTACGAAGGCGACTCCAACAGCGAGAATTAAGAGAGTACCCCATCTTCGCGGTGCGATGTTTCGTCCCAGCACCACAAGGGCAAAAATGGCCGTTGTAACCACCTTCAATTGGTAGGTGACCTGGAATGTAGCGGCTTCCAGGTTGGAAAGCCCAACGTATTGCAGCGAGTTAGCTAGGGTGTAAAGACTAGCTGGAATGGCAAGTTTCCAACTGTCCCCCGAAAATACGGAGCTGGAAAGGGAGAAGAAGAGTGAGGTTGCGGGCATCGACGGGGGGGCTTTCTTCGAGACTTCGTAAAGGGCCATGGTGAGAGAGATTGCAAGCTTGATGACTTCATTAAGGAAAACGGCGGTAGAGGTCAAATATCGTTTCCCACCCTCTGCAGGCATGACTCGGGAATAATGAAGAAGCTATCCAACCCAGTAATGATTAGCTTTCCGGCAAGATCCCAAGGCTCGGGCAAAGCATTCACATACCAGTACAAAAGCTGTGTATTGCATTGTCAACTAGATCTCCGACAGACTCAGTTAGCTTTGGGAGGTTGCCTTGCTGGGACTGCTCGCAATCGTATAGGAGCCATAGCTCGATTCCAACACCCACCAGAATTAATGAGATATGCTGCACCCGGGAACCCATCCATAAGGATGAGCTGTGCGAACCTGCCCCCATAACTTGTAGGCCCACTTCCGATGCGGGCCTTTTCGACCCCTATTTCACCGCCTCTATTTTTGCTTCAGATGTTGCCGAGTCGCGTCAAAATAGAAGCCAGAAACGTCGTAAGGGTAAAGGGCAGTTGTTCAAGTGATCCGATAGTTGAGGAATAGAGCTTCTGTCTGTTCACTGCGGCCAGAATCGAAGGACGGCTTGTGGTGCAGTCTTATCGTGTTCGATAAATCACAGGGAGTTATGTAGTTAAAAAAAAAAAAAAACCTAGACAAACAAAGGTATAAAAGGACCTGAAAAGAAAGTAAACGCAAAACAGGATAAGAGAAAAAAAAAAGAAATCGTCAACGGCGCAAAAATGCAACAGGAGATCTGGGGTTTGTTGGTTAGGGAGAACTTCAAGGACAATATGTACCCTACTAGTACTAGTTTCGCCCCTGGTCCGTGCTAACATTTGAAGCATGGAAAGTCGAGTCGTGATTGGTCTGTATCTAAACTCCTCGTGTCGTTACATAAGATATTGGAAGTTAGTATAAGTCGGGTGAAGTACACCTAAGTTATACGGTCAAAGAGGGGGAAAGAAGGGGAAAATGAGAAAAAGATATATTAAGAGGTCAAAAGAATCCCTATAGTTAGGTCTGGACGTTTTCACCGATTAAAAAACGCCAAACTGTTGTAGATCAGAGATCCAATCTTGAGTGACCTGATTCGTTAACTTGGACACGCGACGCGATCGGATCACGAGCATAGCTGCGTAAGTGGCTAACGTCACATGCTCAGTCTACTGCCGCAAGAAGTGGTTTGCTTATTATTATTATTAATTGAGTCTGTTCTATGTATCATATTCTTGAATTAAAGACGGGAAGGAAAATGGCCATATGTAGTCATGATCAGAGAAAAGAGAGGGGAAATAGTAATGTCCAAAAAAAACACCATCCATCAGTCCAGATCCCCCACTGCCGAAGGCCACAACCCTTGATACAATGTAATGTACAGAAGCAGTTTTCTCCCTTAAACAGACGCTTAACCATGCTAAGAACGCAAGAGAGAGAGACAATAATGACCGCGGAAATGAGTACGTCGGGGCATCCAGGCCCTGTTAGAACACAAACACCAAACCACAAGAGCCCCCCTGAAATATGAAAGAAAAGCGAAGGAAAGTCCAGATGGGGAGACAGATGCACGGAAATCTGATCTAGTAAGCTTGTAAATAAGAGTGCAAACCGGCATGGTTGATGGTTCAATGCACCATGGCAATGTGGGCAGCATTTTGAGTCCACTGAACAGCCCAGATCGGGAATTCATCGTCTTCTTTGGCTTCTTTGGCGTCTTCCTCGTTTCCAGGCACAAGAGCTGTACTGCTGTCAGTCCGCCGTCTTGAATGGAGCTTTTGATTGTCGGGAACTGAAGGCGGTGCAAAAGGAGGAGGAGGAGAAGATGGTGCCGCGAACCGGTGAATAGGGAGCGTTGGAGTCAAGGGAGAGGCTTGGCCGACAGACGCTGAAGAGTGACTATCCGAAAATATCAAGCTAACTCGTGGGGACGTGTTGAAATTGTCGCCTCTTGGATCCACATCGGACGCTGTTACCGTGAATCCATCGCTCTCCTCTCTCGTGGAATTGGCACTTTGACCAGAGGGAAAACTCCCATTTTGAGGAGATGGAACGAGGGAGCTGAGGCGCAAGAAGGATTTGTCTGGATTATGTTCCAGCCGTAGAGAAGGCGATATGGGCACTGGTCCCAATTCACCTGTCTTCTCTCGCATCTCGCTAAAAAGGCTGGGCGTTATTGTCCCGTTTCTCTGTCTCATGGCTTCTAGAAATGATTCCTCTTGTTGAGTCACTGCAATTAATCTACGTTTATGGGTAAACTGGGACGCTGACACTGATCGTCTCGGGGTGGCTCTTTCCAAGCTAGCCGGATCGGAAATTGTTGAGACTCCCTTCGAATTACGGGATTGGCCTGCCGCTTCCGGCTGAGATCGTTTGACGGGGGAAGCCGTTGGAGAATTGCGAGCGTGTGACAAACTTCTCGGATATTGACGCGATTTCCTGCAAAAAGAATCCGATTTTTCCAGGCGCGTTAGGGCAGAGCCTTTAGTAGCCAGAACTGCTTCTGCGGTACAAATCTCTGGCTCCAAATCATCCAACGTGGCGATGCTGTCTCTCAATACACTCTTCATAGCATAGCCTGACTTCACAGCCTCTCTCTCTTCGTCCTCATGCTCGTCCTCGTCCTCTGAGGACGAAAGGGAAAGAACACTGCATTTGGTGAGATCGCAATTCGCCAGGGCGTGTTTGCGTCGTTTTTTGGGAACGGGTCTCCTAACGCTCCGCCGATTCGGGCCATTTTCCGCTTGGCAAGTATCAAGCGATTTCTGAACGGTGTCTGACAGTGGAGTCTTTGGTTTGGGGCCGAATTGTGCATCAATGCCGCGAGTGTGAAAGGAGTTGCTTGATGTTCTCCAAAACGTTTTATCGGATCTTGATTGCAGACGATCACTGGAAGGGAATGTCAGTCCTCGGAAGGGGGTGTCTTGAGGGGGAAACGAGGCTTGGTGTGGACTGTCAAGGTTGTCAAGCTGAACGATATCGCTTCCATCGGTGCACCGGATTGCCTTTTCGATCGGAACATCGAACCAGTCTACCGGTCTCCTTTCTCTCGAGATCAGTGGTGCGAAATCTTTTTTCGGGGACTTCTCCAGCCGCTTCTGGCTGGTGCTCCTGGACCGCGGCGGCGTTTTCGTCGTAAGTTTATTTGTGCTCGGTGGTCTTTCCATCTTCCTAGCCGAATAATCGGAAGTGACAGAGGCGACAGGAGAGGGTGAGTGTGTTAGTCGTTGAGGGGATAGGAGAGGTGCTAAGGGAGCACGAGGCTTAGGGAAAAGCAACGACAGATCAAGTTTAGTCGGCCGTAGCCTCCATTTCGAGCCCCTTCGCTGGGGTTTCTGTTGTGGGTCTTTATCAAGCTCCTCACCACCGAGGCGCGTTCCTGAACCGACACTTTCTTTCTGTGGTCCGATGGCTGAGGGGATATGGCCTGAATGTGATCTAACCGAAGGTTTCTCTGGATCCTGAAAGAATTGTAAATCGGACCAGGAACCTGACTTGCGGATGTCGGTTACCTTGGGTTGGGGAGAAGCAGAAGGCAGCTGACCAGCTCGATAGCCATGACCGAGAAGGGGCGATGAAGCTCGCACCCGTAGTTCATTGGAGGGAAGGCGCATATCTAATTCGGGTACGAGAGACTTCTCACCATCATGGCAGTCTTCCGCGCTCCGTTTTGACTTCAGTCGCTTTCCCAGGCTTTGTCCCTTCATAGCTCCTGTGTTTACAGTCTGAAGAGACCCAAGAACCTTCTGTGCCTTCAATTCCCTGGTATATCTCAAATCCTCCCTGTTCTGGCACAATGGCCTCTCAGTAAAAGCACTGATGCTGGACGTTCGAGTCGGTATTGCGAGCGAACCCGGTCCAGACTGTGGTGCCATGATCAATTTCCCCAGCAGGTGAATTGTAAAACCAGTCGACTCCACTTCCACCAATATCAGAAGTGTGGTTCGATTCCGTACACGGACTATGTCAATGAGAGATTTCGTCTCCTCCGATCGAGGGTTAGATCAAAGAACATCAAAATGAAGCCGGAGAGTCTCCGTTGCGAGCCGCCGTAGATATGTAGGTCAAAGAATAGCCTTCCCACACACAGCCTGGCTGACAGTGGGAGATTTTAAGCGTGATGCGGGCGAGGTTTTGGTGGCGCGATCCACCACACGCCACGGCGTATCTTTACTGACTGACTGATGACTCGATCTGGAAACCACAAAATATTAGAGATCGCTCTCCTCATGATATCACTGTAACCGTCTGATCGATGCTGAAGTTCGTTCAAGATACATACATAGGGGGAAGGGTGACCGCTCAAGATTAAAACCTTTTTCGAGGAAAGGATAAAAAAGGAGAGGGAAAACGGGGAAGTAAGAATATGGCGACGATCAGTTCAAGGACCATTGTAACTTTGTGAGAGTAGCAAATCACCGAAGCAGCAGATCCTTTTCCAAACTTACCTATGATATATAGTCCATAGGAGCCGTCTCGACGCCACCGACAAACGCTCATGGACGATCAGTGATCACTAGTCTGGATAAAGTCCAAAACATAACCTTGGACAGGTTTGTGGAGACTCTGGAGAGATCCCCATATGACCCGGAATTGGGCCAATTGGCTCATCAGACATGAATTGACTTGCTTTGCAAACAAATTCCTCCCTGGTTCCCGAGACGTGCCGATGGGGGAACGGTGAGGGTGTTTGTCGTCCAGTTTCAAAGCACGGACGGAACTGGTGGAGCTGTGGTGTGGTGGAAAGATAAAAAAATCATCACCGCCCAACCAGCAAAGAGGATGAACGGGGATGCTACTTTGACGCTAAAAGGCATAAGCCGAGAAGGAGGCTGACCAATCCTGAAGCTCGTGTCGTTTGGCAAGTTTCGCATGTGGAGTGTACAGAGAACACAAAAAACATATCAATTCAATCACACTACTGTTTTATTATTTTATAGAAGACTCTGTAATTATGGTATTATCATAATAACTATATCATACTTATATTATTTACTCTCATTGCCATCTCCAACTTCTATCATATGATACCTAGGTTTATGTACAGTGATAGTTACCCGCCCCATGGATTCAGAGTTTGACACTAAACTCCATGTCCACCACTACATATGATGTACCTTATCATACATAGCCAATAATAAGATCCCTGGATTCAGATTACTTTTGAGTGTGAAACTCCGGCTGTATTTTTTTTTTTCCCAAAAGGAAAACTCTATGTACAGTCTCGACTCTCTTGTCTTCATTTATTCAGAGTATAATAAAAATAAGAAAGATGGAAAAAACTATACATGCTAATAACATTATGTCCTTATGATACCTCTACATATCATTTTTTATTAAATTGGCCAGTGCAGGAATCCTGGGCAACCATAGCCAATGGCATCGAGGCTCAATATATTGCCGAGGATGGATCGTCAGGAATCTTATAGATTGGATGGTCGGATAGGTAAATCATTTACTTCCTAATTATTATTATTAATTATTTTACTACTGATCTCCAATAATATAACATACCTGCAGGTGCCGCACATCGACTCTCATTAATCTATCTACTTTGTAGGGGCATCGATCATTTTTCATCGATTGTCGGCACCACCCCACAGGTATGTAGGTACATACCTATGTAGCATAGAATATGTACTATCATACCTAGGTACCTATGATACCATCAAAGTAACTTCCACCAAAGATGTACCTGCAGCACCACAAAAGTATGATACCTTGTTCAGATGTCTCCAAGCCAATCCTGCAACATGGATCTTCCTGATGTCTTTTTTTAAAAAATATTTGTTAAGAACAGAACACATTTATGGTGTAGAAATGTGCAAAAGATCAACATACGATGGTTATCAATGACAGACTCAAGCCTTGTTGATAACTACGAGAACTGAGGTCATTTGTCTCATTATCATAACTACTACTAATAATAATAATATTTTAGGGCTTTTGGAAAAGCCACAGCGTCAGAGATCATCAGGTCAACTCGCTAATCCACAATTGATTTTAAAGTGTTCTCTCGTCTGAAATGTTCATAACTATCATGTCAACACTTTTTTGGCACATACTATGATACGTATATGCTACATATCCATTCCTCTTGACATAACTCCATATTGTTTCAAAAGTCACACCCCGATGATGCAGAATTTTCTTCCCGTGTTCTGCAGTTATTATTAGCAAAAGTCGGAATAATAACCTACGCCTCCCTGTGTTTTATATATATGTTATGTTCACACAGTATAGAGATATGTAGCACGAAGTTCCCAATCTCATGCAATCAGAATTCAAACAGCGGGATGGATCAGTACATATGTATCATAGTTAATTCGAAAGGGATGTTTTAGATAAGCAGGTGGCTTCCGTCTACACCCTATTTACTCACGCCATTTTATTAATTAATGACACTAAGACCGACTTTTGAACTTTATGAAATAATACCTATCAATGATCATATCTATCATGCATAGTTGTTCTTCAATGTGGGGATAATTCGTTCCTGAGAAGCGTTGCTCAGAGAACCTCGTCCAGAACTAACTATGCAACAACTTGAATGTTGCTGACAAGCTGTCCATATTACTCATTACATACTACTCGTCGAGGCAGATCTCATCCTAAAAAACCGCCACGTGAGACTCTCTTTTTATATATGGAGCATCATAATTAGAGCTTCCTCTTCTAATTTCTGCATCGAAGGTTTCTCCGTCTCCGCTAAAGATTATAGTTTCTAGCGCTAGCCCCTTTTCAACTTAGCTTAAGTTATGCTAGTTAGTACGGATTAGAAAAAGTGGGGTTATTTTCCTGATTGGCCCGTTCGGTATCTAAAAATAATAATCGCTAATGAATTCCAAGGTTATAATCCATTCCCCAGCTTTGCGGCGTCATATCCACTTGAACTCATGAATCTATGATACCAACAATACTCACAATATACTGGAGTTTGACTGCGGCAACAGGTTGCAGATTGTCAATCCTCAGCATTCTCAGACCGCCTGCAATTGCCTGAGTATGATCAGAACCATATATATTTATTTTCGATTTGAAAAAAGACTGCAGACTCTCTCATAGAATATCTATTCTATCAATCCATAAAATCACAGCCATTGTGGACCGATATTCACTGTGACCGAAGCTCCTGCGGCCTGTTTGACAATTTTGTTGACTATTGCACATCCATGTGGCTGTCCCGGCATGCGGCGCAAAGGAATTCTCTAACCATAGCAACCATACGTCCACTGTGCATATATATAGGAACGCAATCAATGGGGTATGTACATACCTGGCCGGCAGATCCCAAGTCTGCGGAATTATTAGCCATTCAGCTTGCTAGTCTACGTACTCCATCCTGAGCATTGGATCCACCGTCTTGAATAATGACAACAGAACAATCTGCCGTATTAAAACAGCCTTACTGACCTTACTAAAACTTCAATCCCAGGGATAGGCAGGGATAAAAAATCCCTGGCCTGTGGTATCTGTCATTGACCCGTCACCCCATCAGGCGGCTAAGTTGACAAGGTCCTATTAACACTGCACGGACCAAGCATTTAATAACATACATACATAGTAATGTTATGATCTTTTCCTATATCATAGTGGTCACCATTCGTCGAAGGGTTTTAACCAATGTGGGATAGGGCAACGTGTTACGTGCCATCATTCGTTACACGGACTACAACTCAGAATCTCTTTAACACAAGCTTCTGTCATATGTATCATGGAAGCGTTCCGATGTACTGCAAATGAGCCTGCTCTAATATGTATGTATAAGGTAGGGGTTTGTAATGCTTGTCTAGGTGATGCCACGACACCTGACAATTGATATTGTTCTCCACAACTCGTGATGTCGAGACGGTACCAGCCGAAAAGTAAGGGCGATGACCCCCTAGCAGCAAGCAAGCATGGTAATTAATGTTCTGCAACCCGGGATACATATCTACAGGGGAGAAGCTGATAGCGCTGTTGCTTCTCCGCCTCTTATCCTTATTAGCAGCTAAGAAAAAGAGTTAAGACAAGGAAAAGAGGGTCTCAATCCCCAACCTTAATTATACTAATCATCCCCTAGTGAACTGTGATGATAGAGGTTATATTATCCGAGCCGACTTCACCAATTGATGTGTACGTGCATACCATATGCCTTTAAGGCTTTCAGAAACCAAAAAAAAAACTTATCAGTAGTGGCAGGTGTAGCTTCCTTCATGATCATCATCATCATTATTTAATCAAGTTTCATGTCCGCATGAATGCGCCTCTCGGCTATGTATGACAGACTATCTTCCAACCTTTTCTCCTGAGCGGCGTCTCATTTGCATTACTAGGGATCCTTACATCTCTGCCTTCACCCTAAGGCATCAGTGACGAGGGCTTTCGGGATCCTCCAAGCGTCCAATCTTGTTCAACAGATTGCCAAGCGTCAGCTTATGAATTATGATTATATATAGTATAGCAAACTTGAAGTCTTGGATCAACCCTCTCTCCCCGGCTCATTCTATTATTTACCCCGGTTCATTCGGATCCAGATCTTCTAACCCCTTGTCGTCGTCTCTTCTTTCCCTCTCCGCTTAAGCTTATTAGTTACTCGCCAAGCTTTCCTGAGGAACTGTATTAGTTGAAATCCATTCATCTTCCAACGAAATCAGTCTTTAGTAGCTTTTCCAGATTAGTAGCCAAGGGGCCAGTTGTTCCATAAAACAATAATAAAAGTTAGCACTTTGGTTCCTTGCTAGAGCCTCGTACTTCGAGTTCTCTTTGTGTCGTACTGTAGCAAATATTTAGAGTCCCAGTGATGTAGAAGTAAATGGATCTGGTGGGACCGCCAATCCATTCAAGAATGTCGAGTCCTTAGTGAGCAAGCTGCGACATGTGCTGTGCTAGGAGCTAGTAAGGATTATGTGGAATCTAAACCGTGTAGAGTAATAAGAATCTTGCTAAGGTTTTTTTCTATACCTGAATGGGTGGACTATGAGACCCTAAATCACACTTGGCAGACGACAGTTATTTGCTGGGTGTTCTGCCAGGAGGCGTTGAGCTAAACTGGTTTAAATTGACGATGGCTGATATTGTACATTCATAAGGGTGTGCTATGCCTAATCGGCACTTATTATGCTAAAGTTGCTAGAAAA
>NPHW01004029.1:0-19519 GCA_002240705.1 Elaphomyces granulatus
GTTCCAAAACGAACCTGCCAGCTTTAGAAATCGGGCCATTACCGCCGCAGATTCAAGTCCTCGATAAGATAGCCAAGGGCGATATGACCGCTGTCAAAGCACTTGATATGAGTGTGAGTGAAAAACCGCGAAGGTCAAGAATTCTGAATTGCAGCTGAAGGAAGCGGAAACCCCAGCAGCAGCAGAGGACAATAAGTAAAAAGGTGGTAAAAGCGACGGTGAACACCATCAACTACAAGCAATTGGCAGGCTTGCAGACGCCTACAAAGCACTCCAAAGAGGATATCCAGACGAAAAGCCCGGGTGGAGAAAGAAGCCAGGAGTCAGAGTATGGCAAAAAAGGCGTATTCTTGCGGAATTTCCAAGATTGACTTAAGGGAACTTCGATTTTCTAAAGCTATTAATGATGTGAGCATATGTCTTCCGCATGATGAATGCTACAGCAATTGAAATTAATCTAAAATTATTGGTATGTATTCATTTGAGTATGCGGCCAAAGTGATGGCCATGGCGGAAAGGTGGCGACGTGGAGTGGCGGTATCCCGGGGATTTCATAATTGTCATATCCCCATGGATCTATCTCATTTCAATATGCCCGTCGCTTCTCCTTCGTTAGATGGAGCATCCTCTTCGTTGATTTTTATAGCTATTTTTGATTGTTTCAAGCCCTGGCCTGCCGTCAGTTTGCTTGATTGGCGCGCTTGGAGGATCTTGGGAAGTAATAGCACCATAAGCCTCTATATGGCTTCCAATACGTACGCAGTTCGTCTTTCGGGAACTAGCAATTGCTAGGGTACTAACTGGTGGCTGAATTTGTATGTTAAAGCGAACGCCGCCGGATGGTGACAGGCTCCGGCTTGGAGGATATCAGGAATAATTACCTCTTTGCAACTTCCATGTGACGGGAAGACCACGGGACAATGGAGCAATCTGTCAATGTTTTCAGGCAGGCCGTGAAGCAGGCCAACCGTTCACCTGGGAGGGGGTTGGTGATAAACCTAGTCTTTCTATCAAGCCAAAGTCTAGCTGTCTACTTATCCACCATCCAACAGTTGACAAATTGCTCCATTGTGGTCTTCCTGCCACATGGAAGTTGCAAGGAGGTAATTATTCCTGATATCCTCCAAGCCGGAGCTGCCTGTCACCATTCGGCGGCGTTCGCTTTATAGTATCGTAAATTTCGTCTGCAAAGTTGGTGGTAAAACCTAGACTTTCTATCAGGCCAAAGTCTAGCTGTCTACTTATCCACCATCCAACAGGTGCTTGCGATCATTGCAGGAAATAAAACTTGGGCGTCGACCGAAGTTTCACTATCTAACACAGGTGTTCCCTGCCAATTTAACGATGTGGTCGCACTGGAGAGAGCACTAGATGAGGGCGGCCGATTGCACATCAGAGAAAAGATATCACTCAGATAGCCACACATCTCAGTCAACTCCTGCGGTCAATACACATATCTCAGTCAATCCTTTCGATAAATTTTCCGATGGCCCAACAGAAGTGGGAAAGAAACCTTGAAGGGGTTGTGTCCGCCATTCGGATATTATATTCTTTTGATTAATACTTCCGATCAGCCCACAGAAGGGAAAGAAGAGAGGTGCAAACCGTGAAGAGGGGGTACGCACGTCACTCGGATATCTATATCTCAGCCAATTCCTGCGGTCAATCCTTTCGATCAATGCTTCCGGTCGACCCAGCCGAAAGGGGAATGAAAGAGATGAGGGGTGGGAATCAGACCCTGAAGAGGGGAGGGGGTACGCATGCTACTGAGATATCCCTGTGGGTGGTATGTAGTAAGGGCCTAGAAGTTATACCTACCTCTCTATCACAGTAACGTCAGTAGTGAGAGTGTTGATGCAGGCAGGAAAGTTTCGAACCTTCGACTGTCAGGTCCAAGAAAGAAGTCGGTGCGAGAACCTACTAGTGCGGAACTTGGAAGTGCCCCTGTTTGTCATGTTAGTATCATATATAGGAAGGAAGTATCATATGGGTGACAACCTATGCAGCAGCAGCGACGGGAAGCGGAGCACACGGTACATACATAGAAAGCTTGTCAGTCACATTAGCATTTAGCATTTATGCAGGCAGGTATAGGGTCCGTTGAGCTGTGGCACATGAGGTGATAAATCCACTATGATAACAACTCCGGAAGGGGTTAATGTATGTATGAGAGGAAAGCTTGCCTCCAGGTTATAATAATAATAATAAGTTGTGCTTCACTATGTACTTTTTACCAAGTAACTAATAACTATCCAGTAGTCATCTTGTAAATTTCCAGTCCTTGTAGTTAAGTTCTCCCCATCCCTTATTAGATACTATCAGAGCATATATCTTTCGATTCCCTACCACCAGAGGTAATAATGCATATACTCAAGCAAATGCACTTCTGGAGTGTATACGCAGCTAGCTTCTTCCTATGTATCATATAATAGGAAAGAAATTCGCTCTCCATCGACATATGTAGACTTCCTCCTAACTTATTAAAGATGGAAGGTGGGTTTCAAGCTGGAATATTCTGAGCTGCAACACATTGTGATAGTAAGGACTGTCCAGTGAAGACTTTTGTACATATGGTTTTAGTATATATAAGAAGCGGGGTAGATAGAAGATTGTATTGGCATGAAAAATAAAATATTAGTAAGATTT
This sequence comes from Elaphomyces granulatus, assembly GCA_002240705.1. NCBI lineage: Eukaryota > Fungi > Ascomycota > Eurotiomycetes > Eurotiales > Elaphomycetaceae > Elaphomyces > Elaphomyces granulatus. The sequence continues at coordinate 2,647 of NPHW01004029.1, forward strand.
TCTTGATCATAAAGGTCACAAAAGCACCGCCTCCGCACACGCAAACTTTTGGGGTCCATATTGGTTTTGCAGAAGTTATATTCAATATTATAGAGGGATAATGATATATTGCGACTCGAGAAGAAACCTTCGAACGAGTTAGTGTTACCAATAAGGTTTAGTGCCGTTTAAGTATGGGTACCTGGGCCCCGCCTCCCGTTGATCTGGATCTAACTATGTAGGTAGGTAACCATCCATCTCAACCAGTCCTCACCGACTGCTCTAAGGGGTACTTTCATCGACCCATATCTTAGTTACCTAATCGATAAGCCCATCATCTGTATGTAGGTAGGTCCATGGGTAGAGGCTAGCAGTTCTTGGGGGACCTGTCATGATCCATCCAACTTATCTAGACTAGAGAAGGAGCCTATCATAGTCGGTTGTACCTACAGGTACTACGAGTCTACGACACAGTGGCGGCGCAGATCGAGGAGAAAAAAATTTTAGTTTTGTCGCCGGGCCAATGGTGTTCCTGGACACGCCGCGGCCCCCTCTTGTTGGCGTCGAGGATACATACATATGTAATACCAACTCGTGCATGGCCCTTGTTTGCCGACGATGGTTCAATCAAGTTGCGAATGCTTGCAGGTTTGGTTTGTGACGCTGCAAAGTTCCTGCGACTGCACAGGCCAAGCGACACCGCCTCGTTTTTGTTGGCTGCAGATTTTGGTATCTATACTCTACATGGTTATGTAAGCGACTTTATGATAGCAGGGGATATGTAGTTAGCTTACTCTACATACACCTGCATGTTATTATGTATGTAGGTAGGTAGGTATGATATGATCCAAAAAAAGGAAGAGGGCGGCAATAGTAGAAAATAATGCACACCGTTTTGTTTGCTTTGCCTTCCGGAAACCTTTTGCCTTCTCCCCTCGCTGGTCCTCACCGAGGATGGCGGCCGGCCGTATTTGCTGCATGTGGTGGCGTTGCAAACATCGATTAGATCCGCCACAGGATTCGATGCCGTCTGGTCGATAGCCGAGCCCGCAGGTAGAGTTTATCACATATGCAATGACAAGCAGATACGATGGGCACAGACACAGGCACAAAGAATCCGGGGTATGTATCATTTATCTATATTATATCTCTTCGTTTCATTAATGTCCTTTTCTCTTGTGACTCTGAGTCCCATCCAGACTTGTCTAGACTCCAGGCTGGCCGTGAACGGGATTATACAGGATCCAAAGAATATAGATGCATATGTAGGTAGGTAGGTATTGCATTTTACCTACATACTAGTATGGGTACCATGAAAGTGGATGTGGCGGAAGGGCTAAAAGTCCCTTCGAACCACTGGAACGTCCCTGACCACCATCCATCCCATGGGACGGTTGCAGTTGAGTATCATAATAAGAACCGAGGAAAACGAACATGAATTATAAAAGGGAAAAAGTCTGATGAAAGTAGATCAACCGAGGTACGTATGCAGGCACCAGAAACTCACATTGTCAGGCACGCCTACGCACACACACCGACACGACAAAATTATCCTTTTTTGTCTACATGGTTGACAACTTGAGCCAGATGCTGCACTTCTCCGGATTACTCCATCATCGATGGATCCGGCCAGCACTCAACATTATATTGCCGATCATCTTCCCATTTCAATCAAGCGTTCATCTTTCATCCAAAGTTTCGAGACGCGGTACTCGATGGCGTGAACTCCAAGGACCTATCATAGTGATACACTCTCCCAGCGCAGGTATGTACATATCAAGTACAACTTGAATACATGTTGTCCTGTCGTTGTGACTTGTGATGGGTAGTTATAGAGCAAGTAACGGATAGAGTTTTATCCTTACATGCTGGTTGCGGTATGATGTATCTATATATCCATCAATCCCGGATCAATTAGTATCATATCATAAGGGTATATAGTTAGGTAGTGATACCTACTTCCCCCACTCGAAAAATAGAATCATAGCGTGCCTGGCCAAGGACATTTATTTTAATATTAAGCGAGAACTTCACCAAATTCCCGTTTTGGGCGCTTTTTTGCGATGCGGACGGGCCCGTGACTCGGTCGTCTTCCCCTCGCAACTCGCTCATTAAGCACGGCCACCACAACTACCACCATGCCACGTCAACACCTTTGGAAGACCCAATGATGGTAATAATGATGGTGAATGAAGATGACGGTTTTGTTGTCATCATTCATCACAGCCATGATTTTATTATTGATGATAAGAAGGCATATCATGTGATAATAATAATAATTAGAGTAGAGGATAGGGAGAATGGAGACGCGGCCGTTTCTTGCAGGGATGCCCCGCGGATGTGTGCAGGTCCTGAAACAATGTACACGTTGCTCCGCTCCGGCATGGTCTGGTCTGGTCTGATCATCGCTGTCGTTCGTTGAGAAGTCTTGAGACCAGGGTGACACCATAATTTACCTCCCTGTCTCGGGTGATTCCCACTCAACGCCGCATCTAGTAGTAGGTCAGGTTCGAGATCCAGCGTTTGGAGGAGGATGGAGCAAAGGACACGATGACTGGAGACGTTGCTGGCGTGCAGGGAGCCAGGAACAGAGGAGCGATCATCTGGTCGTATAGGTATGTATAGACTAGACTAATAAGTATTATAGTTAGGTATATCATAGCATAGCATACAAATCAGCCGCTTTGCAGGATTAGTAAATCGTTCCTTGGAATGGCTGCAGGAGGAGGGGTCCATCCACCATCCACCTCGATACATACATTAGGTACGCACCATCATCCAGTCTCCGCCTCGGGTTGAAATCGGTGTGAAGTGGTTGTTTCCAAGTTACCTTGGTAAATCCGAACCAGGCGCGCTTTATGATTCATCGTTTTTTTCGGTAAAAGTACTTCAGCGTACCCTCATCCATGCCATGCCCTGGGGCCATTTCTACTTTTCTACTAGAATACGGGAGAGGCGGTTGGGCCAGCGAGGGGGAATCGGCGCGACGGCGCCTTGGTGGAAGCTTGCGGTTCCTGGCGGCTTTTCTCGGGCCAAAGTGGGTGGACCCGCCCCATCAACCATCGCCCGGACTGGTTCAGCGCCGTCTAGGACGCAGGGTCAACGCAAGACTGGTTGGTCCGGGTTAGTGCCTGGCCTTACGAGCCCTATCCGGATATACACCTATATATAATGTCACATCCGGTACAAAATACATACATACAATGTAGTATATATACTTAACTACATTTCGTTCCTCAACAAACACTCAGCCGGGATTTAAAGAAACTGCCACTGCCAGCGGGTTCACAGGGTGATCAAAGGCCAATTAAGATCACCCAGAAACGGCACCTCTCGAGTCTCTGCTCGCAGTTGGCTTAACTAGCGCTTGGTACGCCATCATCATCATAATAATATACCTATCATATGTAATATAGGTAGTTCCCAAATGGGTCAGCACGTGCTATGAGGTTAGCTCAGCCGGTGACGGACTCCGGATGACGAAACTTGTTCTCCCTCTGTCATCGCCCTGGCCCCCAAAAACACGAGCCAACTAAAAGGAAGCTAATGGTCAGCCAGGGAAGCAACTCGTCCCGGTCTCCCGGTCATGTTATGATAGCCTTCTTCCCGCCCGACCGGAGACGGTGGAAGAAAAGATGCCGGTAATAATAAATGTCCCTGTGCATCCTCAAGGACCTCAAGTTATAACAGAGGGTTATATTAATAAAACATGATCAGAAGAAGAAGGAGGGGATGAAAATTCATTAATGCATCTTGTCCATGGGAAGGAAGGACGGCTATTGTTGCTTGGGTCGATAAGTTGAATTGGTCCCTGGATATTGAACAGGACCAACCAACTCTTCGGTTCTCCTTGAGACCAACCATCGTCCGTTCCTGGTATATGTATGTATGTGTATGTATGTATGTATGTACATACATACATACATAAACACCACCTACTACCACTCAACTAAATCTTTAGCCTGCATGCTTTCATCTTCACCATTTGAATCCGTTGGTTCCCGGTCCGGTCCAACCTGACTATTCCCTAACTAGACAGATGACGGCTCTGCCATGTCAGGAGGAGTCCCGAGTTGCGGCGCCTTGTTTTCCCCCTCTTTTTCCTGTCTTCTGCGACAAGTTTTGGATATCAGGGATGGCAATATAATATTATGGTACCAGTAGTGGTGTTTGTTCGATGGTCTTTTTTCTCAAGATGTTACTTGGTGGGGTCTTCTCCAGATAATCGATTGGTTGCATCCTTATTATTACCGGCGGGGACTCCCCCGGAACGGCGGTAGAGGCCCCATTAGCAAAACGCCATGGCCCCCAGGGACCCATGTCTGTGGCTTGCAAGGTTGTGACTTCTTCCATGGGTACTTTTTAAGTTATAACTAGTACTAGTTATACATTTGGTATCATGGCCCTTCCACCTTGCCCTGTCATACCCTTGCCCTGCCCTGTCCTGCCCTGGCCCTGTCAGCCTGCCCTGGCGTCATGGTTTCTTGTCCTCCGGTTCGTTGTTATTATACTATACTAACTAATACTACTAGTATGATACATCTTTTTACTTTTCCCCCCCCACCATCATCATCAACTCGTTCTTCTTCTCGTATCATAATGTATGATAAAAGGTACTTTGGTCCAAAGTTCTTTCTTCCCCTCCTTTTTGTTACCCCTCGCATCATCTCATCATCGCCCCATCTTGTATTCTAATTTCCCCTCCCTCTCCTCTCCTCTCCTCCTCCTCCTCTCCTCTCCTCCTCTCCTCTCCTCCTCTCCACTTTTCATCTCAGAGATCTAACTAACTACATACATACATACATACATACATACATACATACATACACCATGTACCTCTACCTACTTCAAAGTTCCCACCATCATCACTAATCATCATCAACTAAAACTAACCAACAAACCAAACCAGCCCTATCCTTGCTGGTATCATCTATCTCCATTCCTTAAACAAACACAACTCTTCAATCGTCAGTCATTATCATCCATCATTATCGATCGGCCTGGCCCTTCTGCAACCACCGTTCTTCAACCTTTCCCCTTCCCTTTATTATTTCTCTTTATAGTATCATCCATATTATTTGAGCCTTCTTCATCCTCCCACTATCTCCCACCCCATCTGTTTGTCCACTAACGCTTTTCTCTCAAGTTACATATCTCCATCCTCTCTTTCATCCACGCCATTTCCTGGTCTCCCTCTCTTTCCCCTTCCTCTCTCTCTCTCTCTCTCTCTCCCCCCCCCCTTTTCTTCCCTTCTCCTCGTTCTCTTACTCCGACATCCTTCCCGTCGATCGTCTTGCTATTCAGCAAACGTGTTCTAGCTGTCTATCATTCAATCCTCAGACGTGGTTGGTAACTATCCTATCGTGGGCTTCTGGTCCGTTTTTCTCCGACCTTAGCCGATTCGTGACGTTCACGACGGTTCCCTCCAGCGACGCTCATCGTGGGAAAACATCTCTAGGACCTTCGCCTTGCGGATCGACTTTTACACAAAAAGGAATGCCCCGACAGTTGATCCACAAACGATCTCCTGTGAGGCTCTCGCCACCTCTTACCTCCTCTTCGTGCTTTTACGCCCTTAACCCTAACAGTCCTTCGGGTCCGTTGCAGCCGCCAGCCTGATCAACAACGTCTCTCACAGCCTCCATCTACTGCTGCTGGCGAATCCCCTTCTTCTTTCCCCACCCCCGTGGCCAACAGAGCTTCTCGTATACCTCGTTCTTGGCGTTTCATCTCGCGTGGTCGATGCCTTCCTGTCTATAGATCTGGGCTACCGACCGCATACTTCCAGTGCGCCGAGCACGCTTGTCTCTTATCTTCCACGAGGACCAATCGTTTCGTTTTCAGAACTGCTATCAAGTCGATCTGATTCGAAGAGGCCGGGATCGTAAGGTGGAGTGTGTTGGGGTTAATCACGGTTGTCGGGGAGTTTTGCGACATTTCCCCCCATTCGTCCAGAAGAGACCAAACGGGCCGTGGGTGGCAGGAAGACGTCGTGGTGTTCCTTGTTCCTGGTGATCCGAGGGGCTCGCGTCTGCCACGATGACCTCCTTTCTACCGGTGAACAATGTCCCAACGTCCAACGATCATCCCATGGAGGAAGCAGCCAGCCCAACCACCCCTCGTCCCTCAAGCCTCCCCACCTCCCAGGAGGTTTCACGGACAGCAAAGACAGAAAAGGGGGAGGGCAGTTCCCAAGACTCGTGCCAACCGGTGGCATCATCTCAAAGTGCTCCCTCCATTGCCTCCACAGGCGACGAAACCGCCGTGGTGGAATCAGAGGGAGACCGCGATGGCTCTCAAAGCGAAGCAGAGGTCAACGGGTCTGGTCCTCCCTCCAAGAAGAAGAAAGGGCAGAGGTTCTTCTGCACTGACTTTCCCCCCTGCACATTGAGTTTTACGCGAAGCGAGCACCTGGCACGACATATCCGGAAACATACCGGGGAGCGTCCATTCCAATGTCACTGTTCTCGGCGGTTTTCTCGTCTGGACAATCTTCGGCAGCATGCCCAGACGGTTCATGTTAACGAGGAGATCCCTGGAGACTCGCTGGCTGCCACCGGGACACGGTTTCAACGTCAAATCCGCACTGATCGGGTACGACCACCGGGCCGGGCACGATCTGGAACGGGGGGAAGTCAAGGCAGCCATAGCAGAGGGCACAGCAGAAACCTTTCCACCTCAAGCATCGCTTCCACCGCGTCGACCTTGAGTCAGGCTCCGGAGATCCGGCGCCGGCCGCCTCCCTTGATCATGGCGAATGACGGTACTGCGCGGGCGCGTTTGACGCTGGATACGATGGGAGAACCCCCCAGTACGCCTCCAGGCCAAATCCGCGCGCTGCCAGGCCAGTCTCCCGGTGGCACCCCCTACGCACCCCCTAACGCCTTCGTGGCCGGCGGCGGGAGCCCTCACTTTGGGTCGCCCTTGTCGGCCTCTTCCCACACGTCGGGATTTTGGGAAGGCAAGGGCCATGCGCGCCGCCTCTCCGTTCCCTCGGGGGCCAATCCGTTCATGCCGGTACAGGGTGGCTCCTATCCGCCTCAGTACATCAGTACCGTCCACCCCTCCCAATCACCATTCACCGGCGCCGCAGCTCTATATGCGAGCCCCACCAGCTCGAGTTACTCGTCTGTTCGAGACGAGTCGGCTCTCAGTCCGTCTGAGGCGGAGATTCGAAGACGGACTTGGCATCCTTCCTCGACATACTCCACCTATCCCCGACCGGCTACCAGTGGTTTGAGCCGTTACGAAACATCCGACAGCATTCGGCCGACCTTTGCAGTCGTTGGTCAAACCGATCTACCCCCAAGACTTCCGGGAATTGAGAGTTTTGATCAGGTTATTCCACAGGGACGACCGATGACCCCTCCTCTACGCAAGCCCAGCCCCATGCAGATAGACTCTCCAAGTAGGGCACCACCGGCCCCTACCGCCAGTCAAGGGTTTACCCCCGGTTTCGCTTCTCAAGTTCCCCCCCAGGTCCGCCCACCGCCGCCAATATCCGGACCTGGACACCGGCGTGGTCATGTGTCCTGGGATATGTCACTGCATAGCAATCTCACTGGTCTCAGCCTGCGAGGTAGTACGCCGCAACGAGATGTACCCCAGTGGAACCAGCAATCTCGGAGGGAGATGCAGTCGGTTGGCTCGCGGCCCTTGGCCGCATATCAAACCCCCTCCTCAAACCAGAATACACCATCCAGAGATCGGCTGGGACTCACGGAGAAAGCCCCGACCCAGGAACCGACCGTGGTCCCAAATCACAAAAGGCAGGGGCGGCATAATGGCCTCATAATCAGTAGCGCTCCAGGTTCCCAGGCGCCGAGGACATCTCCGGAGGATTCTAGCAGTAGTGACGGTGTTACCACGCCTTCCACCTCTTCGCTCGAGTATCACCCGGCTATCGTGCACAGCAACGGATATGTTGAACCGCAACACCCGTCCATTTTGGCAGACCTATCGCAAAATGTAAGAACGAAACCTTCTGCCCTTCTCTATAGCACAGATGATGAATTGGATATTGACCAACTGTGTGTATAGACTTGCACCCCATTCCCGTCCCAGCCCAATGGTTATCATGCCAATCCCGACCCTGAACCTCGACGGGATTTCTTTCCAGGTTCTTCTGCACCAGTCAGCGGTATGGGCCGACTAGAGGCTCTCGTCGCCGTTGCAACGAGTGAGAATAAAGGCGGAGCCAGGTTCTTTTGAAAGGGCGGAATCCTTTCCGTCACTGACACGTAACGAACGATTACGTGCAGCAGTCCCTTGTACAATCCTAGGCATTTTGAGCCTGTGTTTGACACAGCGGGGGCTTTCTCTTCCTTTTTGATTTTCTTTTCCATTTTCTCCTCTTCTTTTTTTGCACTGTTTCGGCTACTCTTCCAACTTGATACCCCAGGTATCCAGCTCTGTGAAATTATCCATTTTGCTTTCTGGGTGGTGATCTATATCACATGGATGTGGTAACTTCACGAGGCTACGACTTCATGAGTGATGTATCAACAACACGAATTTCTTTTCAAACACCCAGGCTATTTTGCGGCAATAATGTTTTGATGATTTAGGACTATTTCACGCTTACATTTCGCGGCGCGTTGGTTTAGGCATTCAGATACCCAGGCCTTCCTTTCGCTTATTTCATGAAGTTATGTTTTCCTTACATTACTATCCCCTCTTTTACCGTCTTCCCATCAGTCATGTCTCGGCACTCTTGTGTTACTCTTTGCTATGTCATATTCCTTTCTCTCGATATCTTCCTAGTCTTTGCATAGGCTGGTGAGACTCGCTTTCATGAATGTGTTAGTATATCTCTCCTCAGTTTCTTGCCTTGTCAGTGTTCGGGTATTCCATGTCAGGTTTTTTCTATCTTGCCATCCCAGGGTAGAGAGCTATTAAGGTAACTGATACAATCATGACGAACAGACCGCAAGAATCTGAACGTTGATGATAGCCAGGCACGGTCACTGGTGGGGGACTTAGGATGTATTTACACTCCGCTGATTCTGGTTCCCTATCTGCATCGAGCTCGGTTCGTTCCGCTTAATTGATGAGGATTGTGAAGTCAAGGGTCTTCTATTATACGTATTTGCCTGCTCATTGTCCATGGCCATTTTTGGTTTCCAGAGGCGTGAACAATCTTCCATTCGCGCGATTGATCTTCTTTATTCCCGAGGCATATATTAGCGGGGTATCGTAACGGTCTAGCAGACTGGGATCAAAACGAGACTAGCAATAATTATGATGTTTTGAGCTCAATCGCGGAATGTGGAAATCCATTTTTCCGACTTTGTTGGCAGTTATTAGTAGGTATGTAGTAGTTGTAATGTCAGCTGAGTGTTTCTGGGAGCAATAGCAATCTGCGTCATAGGCACAATATTTGTCGCAGAGCCAGTTGCATTTTGTACGCGCTGCTCATTCTATGTACATATTCTCCCAAGGTAATTATATATTATTACATAAGGCCCTACATATTGACTGCTGTGTAGTAGGATAGACCGTGACATGACTGCAGTATCATGATACATATACTGTCATCAATTGATATCTTCCCCATCACCCTCTCAACCTCAGCTCAGTGATTTTGTCTAGTGTACTGCACATTGTAGACAGACTAACGTGGAGGCACGCCTGTCTTCGCTTTGCAGGCTGCTCTGATCTAGAGGTGATCAGCTTTCTTCTTCTTGCATTCTTCTAGATCTGCAGGACTATGATATTGTGCCTGCTGCTGTGGTTAGGTACCTAATAATGTATGTAACGTTGACATGTGGAGAATCGTCAAACACGTACGTACGGTAGTTCATACTGTAGATAAGTAGGTTACTAAAGCTGTCTGGTCTGCTGGTCAAGACGATATCATAGTTACAGTCTACAGATATGTAGATTTCGAATACATGCCCTACGCGTCTACCTTTCGAACAATAAGTACGTATGTATGTATGTATGTATGTACATAAGCTTCTTATAACCAATATTGCCATTTACATACTTATTATATAGTTATGTAGTTAGATGATTGATCAAAGTACTGATCTGCGCACGCAATTGCTTACGCTTTTCCTCCTATCATAATAGATTAGGTATATAGACATGATAGATAGAATACTCTAATAAGGCCTGGCTAGCCCTTTGAGTTGTAAGCGCTTAGCACGTATTGTAGCCATAATGTTGGTGTTGTGTCACTGTGTGTGATGGTTAATAAAAATGATATCATATGATTGCTCCTGGCTAGTGGGGCAAAAGTGACCAATCAGAAACTGTACTAGTGACTACTTGGTTTCGGGACAAAGCCCCACACTCCTCAAAGCCCCAAGCAAAAATCGCCGGTATCACAATATTATATATTACGGGCAGCACATACATCTAATGGGGGATTTATTTTGATGGATAGCAAGAGAGGTATCCATATTATAAGTTTCCATTTATTCAAGAAAGAAGCTTGGGAAGGCAGGGAAAATCATGAAGAAGTAGGTAAGAGGCGGATATTTGATGGATCACAGCCTGACGCTGCGAAGCGGGGTCTATGCTTTGTCGCCTCAGGCTGTGCCACATCAAACATTCCTACTTTTTCCCTGTCTTTCTAGGCTTCTTTCTTGGATAAAAATATAATTTAGATCTCCCTCTTGCTATTCATCGAAATAAATATTTCCTCGGGCCTATCATACGTGCTGTCTCTAATATGTCATAGTATTGTGATACTGTACCGGCGATTTTTGCGGCTTTGAGGAGTGTGGGGCTTTTCCCGTGAAACCAAGTAGCTATTATTGTGGGGAATTTATTAGCTATTGCGGGGGTTGTGGGGCATGAGTTTAAATGTTGAAGACAACTTCCTGACTGAATCAGTTCTATAATGTTACTAATCTAGGTATAATATAAAGATTAATGTTATTCAATTCAATCATCTTCAAATCATTCCATTCCATATTAGTGTACAACTTCTAATAATGATATAACTAGTAACTAGTATACATACCTTTAATTTCGTCCCCATTTCATTGTGCAAACCAGACTATATAAAATGTATCCCAGTTTTCCAGACGTATACATATACGTACCCGATTATTAGACCTGCAATCAGTCCACAACAAAAACACGAGAAAACCCCCAATGCATATGGTTCTTCATGAGGTGGGAGTTTACAATCAGTTGATACAGCCTTTTGCCTCCCCCTCGCGTCGACTTGCTCGCGTAGAACTTCCTTGCAATTGCGTTTAAAACGCGGTAGCATCGAGAGGCGAAATCTTCCGTCAATGATGTCTGTTGTTGCGGCTTTGACGGCACGGATCGCAGTATGATACGTCGTTATTGCTGGAAGCTCGACAGTAATATGACTGTCATCGTGCTTGAGCATTGATGATGCTACCTGTTCCAGGATTTGGCTTGGGCGATGCTGAACTGATCTAGAGAAACTCATCTTGAACAATTGCAACTGATTTGAATTTGATCGAAATACCGGTGAATCGTCAATAATATATAGCTAAACTGGGTGGAGCCTTGAAGGCAATGAATGTTTTGTTTGTTTAGACTGGAGATAGATATCATATATGATAGGATAGAATAGTGACAAAGTTCACCGCATGCTGGTCTAGTCAATGTTGTGTTTGTGGTGAGGATGAGGCCCATCTCTAGTGGTGAGGGTGAGGGCCGAGCATATGGCGGAGTGCGTGAGATTGAAGGGAATGAATAGTGGAGTGGAGGCAGGTCTTTTATATATGTTAATAAATGAGAGATCATCCACGGTAGTTACAAAACCAGGGTCTCCACTATGTCCCATCCTCCATATGTAGCGGAAATCCCCGTTCGATATCAATAATCAATCTCGACGGATGATGATACATATTGCTACCCTAGAGCTTGCTCCAAGGGTTTAGCCCTGAACAGCCTCCAGATGTCTGAGCAGAACTTACTATCATAGATGGTGTTGCTGGCGCCGCTAAGACTTTTGCACTTTTGATAGCCCTCGAGCCTTGAAAGCCATTCATCTCATCACGCACCACCCTCCGTATCGGGCTCAATTCGTCCATTCTTGATGTTAGACAGGGAATGTGATTAATCCAATACAGGTGAGTAGATATGTACACCATCACAACCGTAACTAACAACAACAGATGGCCATAATGTGACAACGCTTTAAATAAAGATAAAATGTATCCGCTTTTCTTATCCCTTTAAACATAAATATTTCCGCGATATTTCGTAATCAAAGCTGTTTTACCATACTGATAATATTCTGGATTGAGGATGTTCACCTTCCCAAGCCGCCAACGACCGAACTCACCATCACGGCTGCCTCTCTTTCCCAGTTGCCTACCATGATAGGGCCGGACCGTGTGCCCTTGGTCATAACCGAGGGCAGCTGAGAGCCTCGCAGCACGCAGTCTCTGAGGTCAGACCTCAATCGTTCCCGATTTGACCTGAGTGTACGGGCTGAAACACCGCCGCGGTTGATTATCTCCTGGACACGAGACGGCAGGGACGAGGCAAGAGAGCGCCAGAAGTATGATGGGAGGGATGGTGTGTCAAGGGCTTGCAGTAGTGGTTGTAGGAGGTTTGATTGGCCATTGTTGGTGCCTTCGCGGATAGATTCGCTATCGCCGCTCGTTTCCGCTGCCGCACTGGAAGAGAGGAAAGGATGGACGGGCGGTTTTAAAGTTTCCAGCAGCACCTCGAGCGCAGCCATATCCTGACACCGTGCAGAGACCTCGAGCAGCGTCCGGTCGAGTATGGGAAGCATTGCCAAAGCTCTGGACAGAGCTGCCAGAGACAAGGTAAGAGAAGTGTGTATATATCCTTGCAGAGTGGACAGAAGAAGCTCAGGATGGAACTCAGAGGCCGGTACCGAAGCCTTAGCCATCGGAGAGAGAAGATACAGCGTCATTACCGCAGATGCCGTTCGTGCTTTTATCTCCTCCGTCTGTGCAAATGTTGATGGGCTCGACGATGGAGATTGAGTACCGTTTGAACCTCCTGCTCCGATACTCTCTGCTGTCAAAGGTGACACGGAGAACTTATTGATCACCTGTTGAGCCCTTGCTTTGACTGTATTCTCGGCCGGAATCACCAAATCACTCTTCAGAGTCCTGACAACCTTGACTTTGTCGATGCCAAAGCCTTCCTCTCCCTCGTCGGAGGCAGAAAACATTTGGCGGAGCTGGAGTAAGGTATTCGCAGCGCGCACCAGGGCTTTGTGGTCTTCCTTTCCAGTTCCCCTTCCACCAACCTCCGCGAGCTGCCCCTCTAACTGCTTGCCTAGCGATATGCAGCGGCCAACAGCCCGAGCCAACCGGAGCGTAGCCCAAGAGTTCTCGGACGCGATTCTCACTCCTTCGGCGCTTTCCCACTTTCGCAGGACTTCCTTTTCCAGTCTCTGATATCCGTCCGTTAACAGCGCAACCTGGCTCTCGACCTCCTTGAGAATTCGCTCGCTAGAGCCGGCCTGTTCCCTCGTATAAGTGAGAAGGGGCAGCGCTGATTTTGTGGTTAGGGTATGAATGTGAGTGTCTATTTCCTGAAGATCAAAGAGAACGCGGGACAGCGGCGTAGAGAGATCAAGTGGGGTATCATTGGCATCATTAGTGCTCGTTACAAGAGAATTTGCAAATAAAATTGCAGAAAACTCGGGGTCAAGAAAAGCTTCGTAGTCAATGTACGACGGCTCCTCGTCTGTCATTGCTTTCTTCTTCAGCCTTGCCTCGTCTTAACACATTAGAATAATATGCTTGAAACTTGAGAAGTAGACAATGAATGAGCTATCTTAACGCAAAACTTTCGGAGATCCAACTTTTGTTTTTAAAGAATTCTAATAATACCAATGAAATGAGTACTAATCTCAAGCATTGAAGTTGCGTAGAACCTACCTACATATGTATGTCGAATTTTATTGGAACTTGACAACGAATAATAAGCTCGTCAAGTTATAAGTTCTCTTCGATCCATCGAATTCATATATGACTTCAAATATACTGTACATAATATATAGGTATATACAGCATATAACTAGCGGTCCCGCCAAAGTCGGATGGTCATTGGTGATTCGCAGGTTGGGCAGCACCAGAAGAGGTCTGTGCGTGGTTGGGTAGCCGATTATCTGACCCAGACTTGACCTCCTCTACACCACCACTACATACATACAGCGTCAACATTTACACACTTTCTTGGCTGCAACAGGCGAAACTTTACTCCACCGAGAGTTAAATCGCCGGTTCTAAACAGACCTGTGATTCAGACCTCCCTCACCTTTCCGAATCGACAGGATTCGAGATCTTGACATTGATTCTGACCTCCACACACCAACTCTGCATCGATGGGAGACCAGAAAAACCCGTCACCTCCGATCACCCGGCATGTCTCATCCCCCTAATACATTTTGCACCTTTTTCAGCCTCTTGGAGGTCGTCCAGCTGCCGCTTCCTCGACGTACCTACGTCGATATATGGCATCATCTATACGGACGTGCCTGTCCTGGCTTCAAGGTCTATCTTTACGTGCCGACTTGAACGTCTCCCCTGACATGATCTACCGCACATCTTGCCGCTCGGACTTTATAGACAGAAACTATCCGCAGGAAGAACTATTCAATTCCCAAAACAATCCATCTGTGTCCTGCGCCCGAGCAATAGAAACGCTTCGAGCCTCGACCTGGCCGCTCCGTCCAAGTCCACCGCTACACACAGTAGATCACGAATGCCTCCCGTCAGAGCGGGACCAATTAACCGTGCCTCGAACCGCCATTAACCTCGGGCCACACAAGGACGAAATCATAACTTACAACTTTTCCTGGATGGCATGTCTTCCCGAAACATCGCAGCCCACATTCGGGTGAGACATGGGATATCTGCTGCGGAGCGAACCATAAAAGATATGTCCGGTTCCGACATTGGTCCGCTTTTTGCCTCGGGTGGTCAGACCGAGAACTACGAAAGCCCGCATGCAAGAATGGCAGGTTCGGAAACGAAACCGGACACTGAACACGGATTCAGCACTCCGTGACCGTGTGAACACGCTTTTTTTTCCGAACGTGGATTGGAGGACAGGGAAATACTTTCAGGACGAGGGATTCGAAATTACCCTGAGATCCTTGGGGAGGTTGCGGCGAGGCCCCAACCTCTACCGTCGTGGGAATCCTGAGCAGGCAGAGCCAGGCATAAAAGAGAAGAATTGGCTAAGGGTATCATCAAGGGGTATGACAAAGAATTGCTCTACCGCCATTTCCGGGACTTGGGCGTGATAGTTTCCCTCAATGATCAGGGGACCGGCCGTCTCTTTTCGTTATATCGAGAGCTAGCTCCAGATGCCGTGAACCTTCGCCTGCACGACCTACTACCTGTACTTTTTTTTTTTCAGTCTAACATCATGCCTCCAAAATCTACCGACCATTGTTCTTTCTCGGCGATGGTCGAATTCACAGACCCCCCCCCGCGCCCAACGTGGTTCCATTATCGTGATTCCCGCCACTTTGCAGGGACCTCTCTGGACGAGTCCCGGACTTACAAATCATCGGTGACAGAAATCGATTTCTACAATGAGTCCGACCATGTCCTTACAAAAGGTTCCTTCGCCATTTGTTTCGGCTGCGTCTGCTTCAAGGATAGAAGTCCTGGCATACCAACCTTGCCGTGAGAGCTTCTAGGCTGAGCCAGGACAGGTATCAACCAGAAACTTTGAATCTACTCTATGATTTACTAATATATTCTAGCATCCACTTCAATCATTGGTTTTCTGGTGAGTGAGACATTTCTACCAGTCACTCCCGAGAGATCTAAACATCGATCATGCATTCCCCACCCTACCATAACCACAATGTCCCAAATCTTAGCTCCAACCTTCGCATGTGGGCAGGATGCCACGGTGTCGAGTCCCAATTGCTCGCACTCTGCCAGGAGCTTAAACTGAGCAACAAGGTTTCGCCTGGCCACGTTGTGTGTTTTCCTCTCCCATATCCTGCCCATTGACTTAAACGGCCAAGAGGTGGTTAGGTATCTGAACAATGTGGGTGAACTTTTGCTCATGAACTTTTGCTCTTAAACCTTTGCTCTTGAGCGTTTCCAAAACACAATATGCCTAGCAATACACGCAGCCGTGCCACCTCTGGTGAAGAGGATGGCCAGGAAGGTAGGGAGCCGATTGGCATTGGTTCGGTGGCGGGTAAGTTAATAGTATTTGTATGTACAAGAAGGCCTTTTTAGTAAAGCAGATCTAGTGGAGGAAGATTATGGTAGCAATGCTCGGCATGTTATTATTTGCCATTGCGTCTCTGACTTGGCTCCACCGATGAAGATGGATTTCCAGACTTCACCACGTCCATCTCTTGTGCCTTGATATGTAACTAATGCTTTTTACCATTTATTGTTATTAATGATATCCGTACCCCGTTAGAACTACATACCCGTATCCTATTCGTATCACCCCTGGAATAATTGTTGTTCCGGGTGGCCGATAAATAATATGATACATCGTGAGCCAAGAAGCGGGCCGCCGAACAGCCGCTTATTGGGCAACATCCCTGCCCAACTTAACTATAGCTTTAACTATAACGCGAGTCTATAAGTGCCACCTACCTAAAGTCCTAACTGCGGGAGATTCAACCCCGAGAGCAGCGGTGTTCTTGAGAAGAATATTACAACGCATACATATGGTGTCGGACCGCCGTAGACTGTACTCTGTCTCATTCGGATCGGCTTAGTCATCACGTAATAATACCGTAATTTATGTAACGGAGCTAAATTGGTACTAGTGGGTATGGGCAGTTGAGTCCGAGGAAACTGAGGAACTCCTAATTACAAAGCGAACCTTACTAAATTAAGTGTTCGAATTTCACGGTAAGGTTGTGAAACCTTCTGTGGGCAGGGAAATAGGTGTCTTTCTTGCATTGTCTTAATGGGGGATCTTATGATGT
>NPHW01004035.1:333-16655 GCA_002240705.1 Elaphomyces granulatus
GTGCCTACTTTCTGCAGGATCGTACTGACATGCTCAATTAATAGTATTTGCCATTCTATGATACATATGTTGGAAACGATACAAAGAGTTAAAAGCTTGTCAATGACAAATGAAAGGAGTTAAATCACAGTGAAACCCGATGCATAGTGAGAATATAGGTGTTTGAATGCGTGGCAGAAGATAGCAAGCTCCAGCGTTAATGATAAATTCTTACAGATGGCAATATATCACAGCCCAAATCTCAGTATATCGTTAATTTACAGTCATTAACACGCCGGTTTAAGCTGAGTAGCAAAGGTGTGGTTCTGGGGATCATATATCGAATGTTACATTGTTACTTGATACTTAATATTAAATAGTATTGAAAATATACAAGCTCTTCAGCATCTTCACAGACACTGGTATAACCATGCACCAATCAAATCCACGAGTATTACCTGGCTTATTTAAGAAGCTGGCCTCATACATGTACCACTGGACAGCGAAGATGAATAGCAACCTGAAGATTATTCTCTCCTTTGCCATGTGGAATCGGGGAGGGAAGAGTTCGAGATGGCAGGGTGGAAGTTTTGCATGATATCCTACAAGAAAGAATTTGGTATAGTTTCAGAGAAGACAGAGTATCTATGTATGAGCGTTCAACTTCATTGATCGTGACAACGGGCTTGTAGCTCGGCTAGACTAGAAAAAAGGTCCGGGGGGCTAGAAGTTGACCAGGGCTAGAAAGACCTTTTAATTCAAATGCTAACTAATCATTACCTACAACTACGCGCTCTCAAGCCCGCGTCAAGTTTCGGAAAATCGGAAAAACCATTTTGGTCAACATGCCGACGAAATTGACCGATAATAAACGAAAAGTTAGAAGAACAATAGTGGATTACTTATTATGAAAATAGAAATGAAAAGGGTAGTTGTACATACATAAAATGTTATAATAGGTCAGCAGTCAACTAATTACACCTGGAACGATTGTTTAGTACTCGGTCGGAACGAATTTTCTAAAAACCTCATATGGATTATCACTCACCATTGTATCAGTTGCCAATGCGAGCTATTAAAAGATAGTAAAGATAGGAAACTGAGTGTAAGTCTGAAAGCCTGGAGTTAACATTATTTATACAGGGAAGCACCAACAGGTTTTAAAGTAGCAACATACCTTCACAGTTACCAATAATATAACCAAAAGTAGCTGAGGCATCGCAACTTGAAAGAGGACTTAATTATCTTCGCCGTGCTACGGTGCGCATAGGAACTGGGGGGTGCAGGAAAACGAAGAATATAGTGTGTTCTTTAGGGTGGGGGTTTCGGAAATGGATTCAAAGAAGAAAATTGTTTATTGTTTAGTTAAGTGAAAGACAGGAGGATGCGTAGAATTGGGGGAGACATGGGGAATTTATGATTTCTCACACCGCGTCGTGATGTGTTGTGAGATCAATCTTAGTATCGTATCTGTATCGGAATAAAATACCTACTTTAATAGTGTAATAAATGTGTTTGATCTGTATGATCTTTGGAAAGGTTGATCTGAACCCATCGGGCGAATAGGAGGGCTCGTCAACAACATCACCACCGACCAATTATACTGTACTAGTAGGACCCACCAGTGAGGACAATGAACTCGACAGGATGATAATAATTTAGGAAAGATCAGATAACTCTATGGTATTATCTACAGAGCCGATGGGGGTCCTACTCAAATATTAGAGACCTTCTTATTCGAAATGTGTAAATAGCAGAGAGAGCTATTTTATTAATGTTGGAGGTAAAGTTCATTCATAATAAAGGTTGCGCCACTACTGCTGCTATCACGAGTATGATACACCACCGGATATATATTATTGTCTACCCAGGTATGATTCTGCATCAGTTGGATAGTCTACCTGTAGGAGAGCTCGCTTTAATGTATGTCCAGACTATGATTGTTTAAACGACTCAACGAGAGGGGTTCTCTATCCGGAACGTTTCGCCATTTCACAATACACATTCCAACGCCTCTGTATTTTTCCAGAGTCAGTGTGTGCGTGGTGTTACCTCTATGTGTAGAATGCAGAGTCAAAAATAGTTTAAAGCAGGAGTAATAATTCAATACTTGGAAAGTATGTAGTTGTTGTTTTGGTAGGGAGGATAAGTCGAGTTCGGTCCCCCACTAACCCAGGGTTATTGGAATGACTAGCGCCTTTTTTGAGAAGAGGGCCGCTATTATTTAGTTAGACCTTATTTTGAGGAACACCAAAATTTCGGAGTTATTCTTGGAGAGTGTTCACGACATTATTACACGCAACGTACAGAGGCAAAGGGGTTTTTTTTTTTGGATGGATGGAAAGAGGGGGATTTTGATTGTAAGTTTCCTGGGTTGTTTCCAGGAAAAAAGTATTGTGGGAAGGCAACCTGGCAAAGAGGGCAGGGGCAAAAGTTTTTGACGGCACTTGGGGGATAGAATATTTTCGAGAATTGAATGGAGGCTTGGCGCTTTATTCGACGGCGCTATTTCAATTTCCAACTAGTTATCAGTACGTACCTTTTGGCTCATCAGCTTTTATTATTACATCCTTTAGGCGCCCCACTTAATTATAGCTTTAACTAACTATGGAGCCAATTGTATAACTGGACGAGGTGTCGCCTGTGAAGGGGATAGGCACCCGGTGAAAAATATTCCATTCCCTGGAATACAGCTTTTTGTGGTATTCAGATTTTGTATGGTGCATTCTAAAAGTCTCTGCAAGCTTCGTTTGCAATAACTGTAGGATTCTATTCACTTCAAAGTTCTTCTATATAAGAACTCTAGGCGGCCTACGACGTTCAACTCACTTCCGGTCAGTTGAATTAGTATAACATAAACACCCAAGCCATCAATAATGCAGTGACAAAGGAAGACGGCGAGCTGACTATGAAACTTCCATCCAGGAAAAAGCACGGAAAGGGAGGTGAGAAGGGAAGGTAGGTCGACCCTTCACCGTTGTTTTCCTTAGGCTTCAATTATTAAAGTAACTTACCACTGGTTTTCTTAACTAATTTGCTGATTTTCTTAACTACTATTTCATTTAACTAATTCTCCTTAACTGGCTCTCCTTAACTAGTTTTTTAACTAGTTGACCGGTTCTGTTTAACTACCTAGGTAGTCTCTTTAACTACAATAGTTCTAGTTTCAAGGGGCCTAACGTCGGAAATGAATCATGATGTTACATTATGTCTCATCACACAACCAGTACAAAAAACTAAGGTATGATATGATGACTCTGAGAATATTCAACTCCAAAACTTTCCTTGCACTAGCGGCTCCCGAACGACTGTTCCCTGAATCTAAGCTATCCCCTTCAGGAGCAACACTTCGTCCAGCTATATAATTAGCTCCCATTAGTTGAGGCTATAGTTAAGTGGGGCGCCTAAAGGACCGAAGGGGGATAACTACTTCATCTAATTGGCATTTGAATATGGTTCAGAATGTCAAAGAATTTATCGATTTCCTCCTCATCCTCGACTTCTTGTATGTCCACCTGCAATTGACCTTTCCATTTTCGCCTCATTACTGGCGATTCATGTCGGTGGTTCCGAAACAGGAGAGTTGTACTCCAGTGGCCAATAATGATTTTGTATATGTTTCAATTTGTAGATTGGTTTCCCGTTTTTGACGGTACCTATTTTTTCTTCACCAATTCCAAAAAATCCCTTTTATCATTGCGATATTATGAATCAGAGACAGAATCCAATATGAAACTATCCAATTGATGTACCTGCACGGTTGCTAAAGAATGAAGATCCAACCATATAACTACAAAGCCTCTCTGACTCCGAATTTATCCTTAAAAATTAAAACAATGCTCATAGTTAACCAACTCCGGACGAGTTAAGCACCACCTGTATGTAATACTTATCTATTATCAATTTGAATACGTTCGTGTTTGTTTTCCTTTCAATTGATGCTACTGCGTTCAAAATGAGTCCTCGTAAAATTCATGACATGTTTAACAGCCGGCTAGACCTCGTGTAACGGACATGACACTCGTCCTCCAAGATCTCTTTCTCTAGCTTCGAATTCTCGTACACTTTCAACAACGTGAATTCGAGGTAGTTCCGTTGTCGCTTCGAGTGCATGTTCGGAGTGTAGAGTATGTAACGTAGAATCTTATGGTTGGAAACTGATTCCTCTATGATATATCAGATGATACACAGACTCATTTTATATGCAGACACTCTTCCGAAGATATACAGACACCCGTCCGAAGATATGCAGAAAAAAGACGTTCCGGTGTCCATAGTCACCTATTCTGGTAGCTACTGCAGCTGGTGGCCTTATAGAACTTACTGGTAACTCTTAGAATTACTCTTGAACCTGAAAGTCAATGCTAAATTATAATTATTCCAATCATTAAAAAGTCAATAGTTCCTCTGGGTCATGGTGCATGCTTCTACATTGCTCTATTGCCTATCTAGATTCGTTTCAAATGAATCTTAATTGGTATTATGTAATGCAATAATTACTATCGATTCCTTCTAATGAAAAAGTTTATCCTTGTGACAAAATCCAGATCAAAAGGGTCAATATTGGACAAACGAAGTATTCCGTGCTTTCTGGAACCAATCAGAACTCAAAACGGATCCGCAGACTTTTAATTCCTGTCAAAAGTTTTCATTGGCAAATACTGTCGGTACATACCATTTTCCTTCATTTATTGCACTTTGCCGCAGTCCCCGTGGTCAACCCCGAAATGATGGATGGAAGAGCTTTGGGATTCGCCTGTAAAAGGCCATCGATCCCTCATGTAATTAGAAGAATCATGAAAACAAGAATAAGAATACTTTTGCAATTGCATGTACTGTAGAACATTCTACATTCCGGGTTAAACCGACAAATACAATTGAAAACAACAACTATCATAGAACAAATGCTGTCATTATGCTGATGATGGAATTGATCATTCTGGATATGATGTCCCTATCATGCTGAGATTGTTTAAGTAGCGATCTCTATAAAGCCATTGCCAAGTCATAAAGAAAAAGTGCATGCATATAGGGCAAGGGCATCACTAAAAGAGTGTTCGTTATCCTTGTGTTGGTTATCCTTGTGTCCGATTACCATTGCCCTGATAGCTGCTTGACTATTCGAGAATTGGCTTTACTGGGGACTGACATCTTTTCCCACTGTGTTCAGCGGGCGCCAGAGTCCCTGGTTTTTCAGAGCTATGAGCTCGGATCTTTACCATTCGCTTCTATTCTAATGAGGGTGCTATGCGGGCCATGATTCGTCTGTGACTGCATAAAGCCTCCGAATATCGCTTTCACCACATTCCTTGGAAAAATGTCCCTATATGATATATAGCAACTGGGATCCTAGACCTAGCTCGTTGTTGTCTTTTCTAAATCCTCCGCTGCCTCGATTGCTGCTAGGGTCCCTGGCATTTGCTTCGTCCTCAGCTGTATATATATGGAATGGACAATCTTGAACCTTTTGCGCTTGAAGACTGGTAGTGGAGCGTGCCTCTCTGCCCACACTTCTTACCGAAAGCCCTTATCGCCAAAGCTTGCTCAGCTTGTGAACACCTGAAGCCATGGTGGGAAGCCCCAACCCTGTTGAATGATTACTTTTGTACTGCACGTCAGACTTTTAGTGGTAATGAGTGGCTACGTCATTGTTGTTTCCATAATACCGGAATTTCTGCTTTGACTAGGTTATACTTCAGTGTTTCCTGCCGACTCGCTGTCCGGTCCTTGGTATCCGTGTGAAAGGTTTCTCGAGGACGACTTGATCCGTCGCGCGTCTAACGATTTAGAAGCTGCCGGGGTATAGGGTGACCTTCAAAATGTCGAAGGCGTGCTCATTGTACTGTGGCGCAGTTGAGTTGGAAACTCTACTAACCGTTGGGCAGTATATCGACACTAAAATGAAAGGGGAATAGCCTACCTATAATATAAGACAAATTGAGAAGAGGTAGGTTGTTAGGATCTAGAGACTAAAGATTACGATGCTGTAGAAGGCGGTATAGCGTGTGACGTAGTGTGTCATACTAATAATCTCAGGTGTTGTCCATTTTCTGTGTTTGCCGTAAAATAGAGGGTACCATTGACATGATAGCAGAATGGTTTGGGGTGGGATACAAGACTGAGCCAGATAAGCAGCTGTAGTTGACTCTCTCATGGAAATTCCCAATGGAGAAGCGTTAATTCAGGCAGAAACCACGCCAGCTGCTTGGGCATTCCTAAATATGCTTTGAGCGTGGGTGTGCCATTGCCGCATCACAGAGTGTATTGTCATGATGTCATCTGGAAATAGCCAAGGCAAAGCTTAGTGTCACGAGCCCAGTTTGGAATAGAAATGGATTCTATTGCTATGTAAAGTAGTTATTGACGAAATATCAAGCATGGGGAAAGAAAAGACGAAAGGAAAAGTGCAGAAAAACATGTTAGGACATATTACCATAATAATGCAAAAATGAAAATTGAGACACAATAATTGGACCCTAGAGATCAGGACCATACAGTACAAGAAATAGAAAAGGCACAACTAACAATCTTTTTGCTGTCTTTTCCATCTCTCAAACTCAGTCATTTCCTTCTCCAGTTGGATTTCTTCTTTAAATAAATCTGCCTCCTCTTTTTGTCTTTTTAACTGCTCAACCCTTTGACGTGCGGCCTGAATACGTTGTGTTTGCGCTTCAGCCTCAATTACGTCTGCTGAGGATTGGCTTTGTTGTCGCTTTCGGCCACGAGGGGCTTGTGACCGACTTGGTGGCGGTGGTGGTTGCATTACACTTCCATCCAGCCCCTGAAACTGTGCCGGTACGGGATTTTCATCCCATGTGGCTGTTAGCGGTTCATCAGTCAAATCCGTAGAGGAGGCAGATTCTGATACTACTGAAGTATCATACGGATTTTGGGGATTAAATGGAAGATGAGGCCGAGTTAATCTGCGTGCAGCAGATTTTTTCTGTTGTTGTTCTATATACAGTTAATATGCGCTATGCATAGGTAAAGCACATGCCATACCTTTTACTTTCATTTGTTTAGAGAGGCGGACAGTATCACTCTGGTTTCGCCAGGTGCTAGCAATTCCGAGATCAAGAAGCGCAGTATTTCGACTGAACATCTCTTTGGAATGTTCTTTCAGCCTAGGGTAGTCAGTACATATGTATAGTAAATATGTCTTGGGTACGCCTTACTTTAGCACCGCGCCAAGCAAGGAGATTTTCCGGCCCGTAAAATTATTGTCTTGAAAATGACTACTTTCACAGATGCCCGTGTGTTTGCGTGCATAGGTCCACCATTGAATGGGAATCTTCGACAGTTCCCGGGCGAGTCCTGCCAAAACCCATCCTTTTTGCTTATTGTTTATCCAGGACTTAAGCTCAGGATAGGTCGTACGCACGCGGTTCATCTCTTCAAGTAGTTCATCTTTAGACTTAGCCACCCAAAGTTCCTGGATCTTATGCCTCATAGGATGCGTGGGAAATTTCTTTGAGAAATTACGCCCCACGTGCGTCTGGCAGAAGACAAGGACATGCTGCAGGTGTTCCTGCCATTCCCGGGAAGGGTCTACCGTATTGAGATAGTCCCCGAACCCTGTATATACTTAGCACATATAGATAGAATAGCATGGGCTAAGGGTAGATTGTTTATACCTGGAGCTTGCTTCCTGCACATGTCGACTGTCACGGTGCGAATCCCTTGCTCGCCACCATGGATGTGAGGAAATCGGATTGGAGAACGCGCTACGTCTCCTAGAATTCGAAACATCTCACAAAACATAGTCTTATATGCTTTGCGCGTGTCCGTATTCAAAAAAGCGTAGCAGTAAACGTTGATTCCTATATAAATTAGCATTACGAAACAGATGCCAGGCACACACTATATTACGCTTGACGTCCTCATTCCAACCAGCAATTGAGAACACATTGGTGGATCCTTGAATCATTTTAAACGACAAATCCATCTCAATACACTGTACTTGAGCGAAGGCTTTCGCCTGTGCGTATGTACAGCATATGATGAGGAAATGCTCATTGTCAAAAAACTGAATTTTGCGGATCCATTGCTGATCGCTATCTCTCAAGCGGTCAAACATATACTCGCGTTGCACGCCTATTTCACCTGCTTAGTATATGATAAAGGAATTTAGAAGGCATATACTGACCAGCCAGACTGCTGCCTTCAGGGTATGTTAGGAGCTTTTGCTTCCTAATCAGAGCAGCCACTCGGTCTTCGACAAGAAGACCTCGGTGGAGTGCATGTAACGCATTTTCGCCGTACTTTTCATTTAGCGCGGCGAATTGGGGCGAAATAACAAATCGCCCTATATTCAATTAGATAATGCTAATATTTCACATAGTTCCAACATACGTGCTGTCAAGTCTAAGCATTCCTGTTTTTTAATAACCCCCAAAACTTCATCCGCAATATCCTTGGGCAATTTAGTGGGATACGGAGGATGGTGATCATGCCTCCCGCGGGAAACAAGTAACAGAAATGGAAATCTATCCCATTTCACGGGAATATAGAGATTTAGTTGTACATTGCACCGGTGCTGTTTGACGTGACCAGGGCCTTGTGGGTGGTCAAACACTGCATACAATCAGTGAACGCACCAGATATGCTTTGGAGATATTAAACGTACAGCAAAACTTCCTCTTCGCTTGTGCGGAGCCTATGTAAGTACATTCTTTTTTAACATTGGAGGCCCCATGTTCGACCAGAGTTTGTAGATATTGGATATCTACTCGCGCTGAGAACGGCGCGACCACGGTTGCCGTATGCCATGGTTCGTCGTCAGTCGACTTCGGACAACCAATTAGCCAGTTCTGTTTATGATTAGCATATAATAAGCACATTTCAAGTATGCAATACATACCCCATTGCGCATGAACATTACAGGCCTTTGGCCCGTACAGACACGAGTTTCTGTGTTTGGAAATACACAGGGGCTGTCGTTTATTCCCCAGTTTCTCATCAAGGCATGATAGTAGCTACAAAATATTAACTTTATACATCAAAGATTTATTATAACAAACCTCTCCGTATTTTCCCTTATTCTCTCATCAATGGGCAGAGAGACATGAGGGCGGCTCGACTTCTGCCGTAGCTGATTGATGTTTTTCAGCTCGACCCTGTCATACGCCTCGCATACACTCAGTATGTCTTGGTGGGCATATTCGCAGTGCTGAATCCCACTGCACTTGTACCCTCGATGATACACGTGGTCACTTTTATCATCCGAGTCTGGTTTGGACAGCAGTTTCAGTCTCGTTGTCCTAACATTTGTCGTAGCATGGACCGAGAACTGAATCTATGACGGCGTAAGCTTAGTATGTACTAGGTAAATAGATACTAACTTTGGACATTTCTGCTGTAAATGCTTCTCGAATCAAAGATAAATCCGTACAATCTTTGATAGGATTATCGGAGTGAATGAAATGAGCTATTCCCGTCTCACTGGTTGCAGGATACTCTGGCATAAGAGTATGATCTGCAACCTCCGAGACGGAAATTTTAGACCGTCCATTGGAGCTAATAATCGCCCCGAATTCCGTAAACATACTCTATGATATAGTCAGTAAACGCCTGTAGTCTACGACATTACACTCGGTGGAAAACTCACGGCTTCCAACCCCATGCTCAGCCTCGTTGATACTGGCTCCGGTTGGGGGTTGGCCTCCTGAGAGTCAATAGTAGACTCTTCCCCATTGTAGTAACTCTCACAATCACTATCGTTCGCCGGTTGTGCGTTCGTAGCAGGCTCCTACATATAATCAGCATATAATACTCAATATTTGCCAAAGTTGTACTTACATCGATTCCATTTAAAAATTTGGATATTGCCACCACAGCCTTATCCTGAGCCATTCTGCAGGATAGTAATAACGTACAAAGTTGTTGTAATACTAAATATATCACTAGAGAGAAGAGCAAAAGAAAAGAGGTTGTGTGGGATATGTGCACATGCAATGGGGTCTCTGACAAACAAGCTGCCTAATGGGTAGGGGAATTGTTCCTCTTTTAAAAGGTCGCCCGAGCTTAACTTGGCCATGTCTAGCTGTAGGTAAGTAACTATTCCACTATCCTAGGGTTATTGGAATCACAGCCGGAGCCACAACGAAGCCACAAGGCGCTAGATGAAATGTTAGCTAGAGCCTAGTACTACTCCTAAAACACTTCACAACCTGACGCTGTGTGCTTGGCTACTGGTAGGGATCGCCCCGCTATTGTCTAAGTAAGGAAAAAAAGCATGCACAAGTGGAAATGTAAAAAATTGGCATGCAATAATCTACCTACATATCGTTAGATCAGCCCATTTGAGGGACTAAACTTTATGTATGCCTCACTAGTATCAAGGGGTGATCCTTATGATAGGTACGTAGTTATAGAATCGAAGGGATCTTGGAAACTCAATTCTTAGCGCCCCAATCTTAGCCCGTTCCACGAACTTTAGTGAGTTTCCAAGCTATGTTTGTTCACCCCTGTTACAGGCAATACAAGTCTTTAAATAATGGGTGGAAAGATGATCTTGAAGACACCCAGAAACAAAACAAAAAGTGGGTCCCATTGACCCTTCTCCGCGCCATCCACTAAAGGCATCGAAAATATTTGTTTCTACCTAATGTAGTCGGTTAGACGAATCGCTGTGGCGTTTTATTAGGCGGTAACTTACCGCAAATCTCATTCTTGCCACTTCTCTCGAGCTAACCAAAACTGGACAGCATTTCAAGTTAAGTGCCATGTGGCGGTGTCTATGATAGGACTAGATTTCAAGGATCATTTTTAGTTAAGGACTAGTGTACCGCTGATACGGCAATCTACTGCAACTACATTAGGGTTTACGACCGATGAGCAAGATTGGGATACGGAGCTTGCTCAACCAAAAGTCTCTATGTACGGTATGCATTGATTTTCAAACGATGACAGCACAACCACATCCCTTTAGATCTGAAATAATTTCCACATGTAGCAACTCATACTATTTTTGTCTCTGCTTACTACATACTTAGTGACTTTTCCAAGATTTCTTAGCGGCGGCGAGTTCGTTTTCCAGCAACAAGCAATTTTCAACTTGAAACAACTCAACAACCACGCAACTTATCGGCTTTCTAAGGGGGAACCAAAAAAAAAAAAAAAAATTGGCCACACAAGCTTCCTCTACCAGTCATTGAAATTTTAGATTTCTCTCCCTGACAAAAAATCACCGA
Source organism: Elaphomyces granulatus (assembly GCA_002240705.1). Taxonomy (NCBI): domain Eukaryota; kingdom Fungi; phylum Ascomycota; class Eurotiomycetes; order Eurotiales; family Elaphomycetaceae; genus Elaphomyces; species Elaphomyces granulatus. The sequence goes on from NPHW01004035.1 coordinate 11,505, forward strand.
AGAAGGATAATAGAGGTTAAATGTATGGTAGAACGACTCGATTCGCGGCTAGTCTCGTCGACAGTGAGTTATTATTACTACAGTAGAGCTATGGGGGTGGGGTTTCCGCTTAGGTATGTACAGATAACATAGGAGCTAATGCACACCCCTTGTTTGGCTGTAAAATTATGGAGTATCATAAATGATAATAAACGCCTTCATAGGTAAGGGGAGTTTGTTCCTTTTTAAGACGATCACAGCTTCAGCTACAGGTCCCCTGGTCGATGGCGTCACTTCAATTGGTCAACAATCCATTTGATATCCCTATTAGGATCTCTTGGACTCGGTGGCAATATATGTAGGAGTTTCCGACCTTAATAGCTAGAAGATAAATTCGAGATAAAATCTCATGGTCATAAGAGTTTATTATCTCACCACCAGTTGACCTCTCTTTACCACTGGAAACGTCAAATTGTCATACTGTGTTTTAATTATTTACTCTTTTATTATTTCCAAGTTCCCCCAGTACCATCAACATGAATTCCGAGAACGCGCTACCAAACCCTCAAGCTGAGCTGCTGGCGCAGCTGGAAAATTTCTTGTGCTTGCAATTCACATCCGATTCAACGGGCAACATGCAAGCCAATCTATCAGACGTAAGTAGAAGACCATTCATTAAAGTGTGCAGAATCTCACCATAAATCGCCGTAGTTTCGTACTAGAATACACACTGTATACGATAGATCTCCTGAGGCTGCTCGATGTTTTGCCGAGGCCGCTCAGTATTTTGCCACAACAATCTTAGAACTCGGCGATACTAGTTCTAACCAGAAGCGCCGTAAGCGAACATTCACTGACGACATGTCCTATCGGCCCCAAAGGTCCGTCAAGATTGTGAAGACTGGTGAGTAACGACACACTGCACAAGATAATTCTGTTCAGGAAACTAATATAGGACCAGGGTGTGAGGAGGACGAAACACAAATGACCTCCCCGGGAACAACGCCACCAGCGTCGCCGGTGCAGACAACAAAAGCAAGTAACGTGTTGCCCTCGTCTCAAACTGGCGAGAAATCGTCTTCCAAGCCCCCATCACCTGGGTTCCCAGTATCACCATCCTCTAGCGCTGTATCGAGCTTGCCACCCACTCAAATTATCGCATTGAGGGATATGATCGTTGAGACGATCAGAGTCATCCACCATTTCTGCCAGTATCAGGAAGAGATTCCACGGGAAGTCTATCCCAGGATCTTGTTGACACTGCAGAACAATGAGGATTCAAGCTCGAACAGTGACTGGTCGGATGGCTCAACGTGGATACGGGTACTAGAGATGGGCGTGTCACGAACTCGTAAGACGACCATACTGAATCTGCTGGAGTATATGGGGGCCTGGGAATGGTATGATAGGCAAGTGAAGCTTTCCGAGGGCACCATTCGTACGAAAAGAAACGCGCTAGTGAATCGTAGAGGCGCAGCGATTCATGTGCTAAACGAGCTGCAAAACACTCAAAAAACGAAGTCGATCAAGGGAGTCGGCAGACTAGCTTTGAAAGAGGGAGGGAGAGTGTCTGATACTCCTGATACTCTTCCTAAGAACTGCGACTCCATTTCCGAGCAGGTTAAAACGAGGAAAAGAGAAAACCTTCTTGTACTGCTCAACAGGGGTTCCAGATTGAAGGAAAGGCTGGTAAAGGAGCTGGGTTTGGGTATTTTATTCAGCCCAAAAATTTGGTGAGTAGTGGGGTACTTTTCAGCCACAAGTTCGAAGTCCTTAATATTTTCTCCTGCAGGCAATACACGAAAATGAGCAACGAGCAACTAAATGTCCTAATCAGGGACATTCAAGCCGACGAGAAGCAAATTCGATTACTTCACGTCCTAGGTCAACAGTTCGAGTTGTTGATCAACAGGGGACGGGTCGACCTTAACTGCCTATTTGCTTCATTACAGGCAGAGGGTTTAGTGTCGGAGGAGGAAGTCGACGGTTTAAAGTCTACCTTCGCCCTAGAAGCGGTAAGACTCCTTGTGTATCGTGAAGGCACAAACTAATATCTTTAATATAGGACACAATGCCAAAAGGCACCTTAGATGCCGCCGTCGACTCGCTAATAGAAGACGTTCGTAGTAAAGTTGTCGGCAAATTCGAGGATGAGGATGTCATTACAGTGGATGGCCGGGCCGAAATATCGTGCCGGACATTGAATGATCTTCGCCAGGGCAAGTGGATAGACAATTGGTTGATAATGGCAGCTATTCAAATGGCGGATAAGCCATTCTTTGTTAGATATAGAGGTTGCGTTCCATTTGACACACCTGGCAGGAGAGGTCTGAGGCCCGATCCCAGACCACTGGCTGGATGGAGACGAACTGTCGAAGGTGAGGCACAGCATGGCCAAGACATGCTAATACACTTCTGCCCGATAAATCTCAATGGAAATCATTTCACGCTCCTGGAAATCAACGAGCGGGAAAAAAAGATTTATCACTATGATTCATGGGCTAGCGAAGACGTTGTTAGCGGGCGTGCAAAGGAAACTCGGGTGGGCAAGACAGTGGCGGCAAGTATAGGTTCGCGACGGAGACATTAACATGGCTGATGTGATATTAGCATGAATTTGGCCACCTGGGATTTGAGTACGTTGAGGCGGTAAGTGCTAAAACTTTGGGTGATATAATCGGTATTATTGGAGATAGACTGATTTTGGAATGTCGAGTAGCCTACTCCTCAACAAATGGATACATCCAGTTGTGGTCCCATGGTGATTCGGAATGTGAAGCTACGGATGACTGGCTTCTCCGTTGGAAGCTGGGACGACAGGTTGGATGCGGAACGCCTGAGGCTAGAAATAGTGGAGGCTTTTAAGGTCTATATTTCCGACAATGCTGTTTGTTGATAGTCACGGTGGTGGTCAGCTTGCAATTGATACCCTCTAGGCCAGGTAGCTTTCCTTAGTTTAGTAGATGGGCACCTCACGTCCTTTCTCCGAGACAGCAGAACGATGAGAGAGTTTCTAGAGCGTTTCGTTTCTTCTTGCCAGTAGCATTGAGACTATCTGGAAATGATCCCCGTTGCACCCCCTCAAAGATAACCCCGGAAGATATATCCCCTCAAATTAGGCTAAGCTTCCATATGTATGCAATAATAGCACTTTTGACTATCCATTAATGTGAGTGGAAACATTTCTCAACAACATTCTTAGAATGTTCTAAAGCACGTAAACTAGGATGGAGGAAAACAAGTACTAGTAATGCCAAATCAGCCCTTGTGAAACTCCGTTGGCATTACCACTGCTTCAGGCATCGCCTACCGACGGCCGTTGAGAGTGCAGTCCGCCCGTAGTTGTCGGGAATTTTATCCATATTTCTCTCTATTCTTCTTTCCTGTTTCCGGAGTCGATGCCAGCTTCACTGGTTGGACCGGCTAGCCGCACCGGGCGCTGACGACTGTCGACACAGACACTCTGAAGGCGTTTTGGTATTTTCTTAATGGAGTGCGTTGCGCTCCCCTCAAACGGGCGAGGGCGAGGGCGAGATTAAAAGAGATGGGAACCAAACCTCTTGTTTCTTCTGGAATGGAGAAAAAGGCATTTTGGTGAAGGGAGGAACGACCAATCTGTAAAGTTGTTGGACACAACCATTGGCTATTGGAATATAAGAGGACACATCGGAATCAACAGATGACACAACAAAACAGCATATGGAACAACGCTAATCAGGAGATAGTGTGAACACGGAAGGGAGGCATGGGCGAAAACCTATCAGAAAGTCAAGTGACGATGCCGAAGATGTGACGAGTGGGGATCGAAGGATGGGACACCTAAACTGGGAGGCAATATTCCACTTTTACCTCAGGTCAGCATTGAAAAGGGAATCAGCCTAGGGAGGTATATGATCCATGCCAATTAGCCGCCGGTCTTTACCAGGCCTCTCGTCAATCGCATACTAGGGAGGAAACGCCCTTTGCTCGTGTCTACTACGACCTTATTTAGATGCCAGAAGCATATAATGGAGATCAATGGATCATACACCTGCTAGGTGAGGCTTCATACGCCCAGTACCGTATAACCATAAAAATAAGAACGACACCTTATCCTGTTGAACATCTCCGAAAATATATAAAACACCGATGTAGATACGATTATTAATGGCGAAGACGGCCAGAAAGAACTGCCCTGGCACACCGGATCAGAACGGCCCGATCTGAGGATGTGATAGTGAGTAAAATGCAAGACGTCTTCGCATTGATGCCCTCCTACCTGAAGATACCTCAATCTAGTCCGCAACCCTCGTCGTTAGGTAAGATTGAAGATACTAGCCAGAATTCATTCGCGCACGATCGATCGCTCACGCGGGTCCTAGGTTGGCAAACCCCTATAGAAATGCTAAAATAACTTTTGGAAATCAAAAAGCCCAAACCAAACCTCAAATGAAAATATACGGATGCAGGTCCTACGCCAGAATCCTGAAAGTCCCCAGAAAGCGCAAGATGGCCGTCCGTACTTGATAGGATACCTGAGTACGAAGGAACAACATCTTCAAGATCTGGATTCCCCAAAAGCGAAAAGTGATTAAGACCCGGTTATATGTCTGTAACAAATATGAGGTGTGTAATGAGTGTTCATTCTTCTGAGAACAGAGCTCTGTTACAATGACCCCTTTCATCTTCTAATTACTTAGGGAATCGTCGCCCATAAATCAAATAACAGTGGAAATTCCCTCTTTTCCATATAGTTACGACGGGTGCATCGGGTTATGACGAAAGCGACACATCAGATTCTAAATCAGGGGCAGAAGGCTTCCCTCGAAACCCTATACATACCAGATATCAGAGGAAGAATGTGAGGAAATCGATAAATTTTGCAGACAGAACCGCCTCACGCCTTACCCACGCTAGCAACATCGACGCTGCCAATACTATAGGAAGAGGTAGCACTCGCAGGTCTTCGCGCCGTACCGTCTATCTCACAGAACTGAGTGTTCCATGACCTGTTGGGATATAGGTCAGCCTTTACCGCCTGGGCAAAGGGGAGAAGCGACTGCACCAGTGCACCGTGATCGATGGGCTACCAAGCTCGAGTATGACACACTGCTGAAGCTGAGCAAGTTTCAGGGTAATGCCTCTAGAGTCCAAAACTAGTTTTGAAACATATTATTGATGTGTACAGGTGGG
>NPHW01004037.1:0-16291 GCA_002240705.1 Elaphomyces granulatus
CTCAAGGGTCTCTGCTGGCTCTTGTTGCTGTGCTAGCATGCAGAGGCCCGACCTTATGTAATAAGCCAAGGACGGGACCAGTCAAATTCTCTCGGTTTAAAATGTTGAGAGTCCCACCTTACTCCTTTTGGATAGCTTGGCCCCATCCTTAAGGTTAAGGTCTCCTCCAGCTTCCGAGGTCCTTTCTCCTGAACCTCGTAACTACATGTACTCAACTTATTTTTTGAATGGGGCAAGAAACGCGCAGCCTTTTCTTGAGGCTAGAGGTATATGGGTTATTATCATTTATCATTAAAAGCAGGGGAAATCTGGACATTTAAAAGTCACGTGGTGAAAATTTGAAGCTCCACCGCATCCTTATTTTAAGTTATTATTCTGGGGCTGATGTGGGCCCAGTGGATTCTGGCGCATGACGTTATTCTATCATATCATACGGACTCCTTTGAGTCCAAGACAGCCAGACTTCATTTTGTCATTATTGATTCATACTATCATGGATAGTATACAATCCAATATAAATTCTACATACAACAGGACTTATTATCAATCTAGGTAGTCTCAACTAGGATTTACTTTCAATTACAAGGGGCCAGCGCTAGCCGCAAGCAGGCACGAAGGAAGCTTGTCAGCCGAACATTTTTTCGACCAATCAGATCGCTGGGTTTAGACGCTTTAGTAGTCACGTGTAGTAACCAGAACCCAGCAAGCGCGGCCATCCACAATAGCAGGGTGGAGACGTGTTGAGACTAGGCTGACTAGCTCCAACTAACCGGCCAGTGATGGGCATTTCCAGCTGACAATAAAATGCTAGCCGATCCGAATTTTCAGAGAATCTACGGTACATAGTTACTCCGTCCGCAATCCCTAGTAGAAGGAATTACATGCGGTAATGCGGTTTCTGAGTAGACGGTACGGACTTATGTATTCATTCTCTTTTCTGATTTACCTTTCCATTCCAAGCAGGCGCCAAATCTGCGAATCTGCGATGGTTGCCTTTGAACGGTCCTGCGCGTCGCTTGAAATCCTCGTTATAAAGATTCGCAAGGAATGGAGCCAAGCGCTAGCCTATGAGACAACGACTGGCCCGGATTTAGGCTCAGACTTGTTGGCACTGCCACAAACATGCCGCAGAACCCTAAAGTGTCACCCGAGAAGATTAGAGTATGCGGCTGGGGCCGGACAGGACAATGCCTGACATTACCTTGGGACGAAAAATCTTACAACGCTTTGAGTAATCCGTGGGTATGTGCAGGTTACGAGCATATGCTCAGACATGCCCAGAATTTAAGGCGATGGGTGTAAATCGTGATCAACCTTGCGGAGGCAAGCACAAAAGTCGGTTATTATGTACCGAGAGCCAAAGCCTCAAAGATTCCGATAAGAAGATGGGGAAATAGATCTTCAGAGACAGATGCGGGTGCTGACTCCCTGAGGCACGTCGTTAACTATACACATTATTAATCCATTACCAGTATACTGGTGGTAATTCCTTCCTAGGCATAAATTCCACAGCATTTTACAAGAGCTAACCATATGCATCTACATTATGGCAAATGCCGTACGGATAACAGGAAATTCAGATAATAGTATCTCTGTCAGCTGTGGTCGTACTTTGTTAAGATATAGAGAGAAATTTAGATAGAACAGGGATGGAGCCCGGGCATTCAAAAGGAAGGAGTAAGCTTATTACCGTAGGACGCGCAGATTGATTCAATTTACTACAGTTATCAGTATTTGGACTTCATAGAAACATAACTTTACTGGTGCTTCGTAATCAAAGAATCAACCGCCCTTTTCCCCATATCGTTTAACGTGCTTCGCATGATCTCCAGGATACTGATCTCCAGCCCAAGCTGTTGTTTGCACCAATTCCTCAATTCGAGCCCTACCAAACTATCCAAACCCAGAGAGGCGAGAGGCAGATCCAAATCCATATCATCGGCAATATTTTTCATCATGAATCCGTACAATGTCTTCCCAACCTCTTTTGCGATATATTCAACCGTATCATCTCCAAGACTACTGACTCCCCTGGAAGTGATCTGCAAGAGGAAAGATTTCAACCCGCCGTTTGCTGCCGATGGCGTATCCGAAGTCGACTGGATGTTTCTGTACACAGCGAAACGACGATCCCTCTTCCAAATCACACGATTATTTGGGTCCGCTAAAGGCATATATGAAGCAACACCAACGGTGAGTTGGCTTGGATTGCTGTACATATCGGCCGTCTCACCGGGCAGTGATCGAGCGATTGCTAGTCTCACGGCTTCCCTTAAGTCTTCTTCAGTCAGAAGGTTTGCCGAGAGAAACTTGAAATACTCGATGAGACTAGGCGATTCTGAGACAAAGCCAACGTCTTCCACAACACCAAGGTCGATGACAGATGCAACGAGCCCAAGGGAATGTCGATATTGCACGAATGCATCCAGAAAGGCATTTGCGGCAGCATAGTTCGCTTGACCATATTGACCCATGAGTCCACTGATGGAACTGAACAACACAAAAAAGTCAAGGTCTGTCAAAGCGTGATGTAGATTCCAAGTACCATCAACCTTTGGCCTGGTTGCGGTGATCCAATCGTCGTATGTCATAGTATCAATAGCTCGGTCCTGCAATTGTCAGAAATTGACAATTAGAACATTTGTGATAAATAAAATCCCCACTTACTTGTAAAACCATTGATAGCTGTATGACACCACGAATTGGTTTCCGGGCCTTCGCCACCACCTCTTGTACATCCTCGATGCTGGTGACAGAACCTGCGAAAACCTGGACCTTGCACCCTAGAGCCTCTAACTCTCGGAGAAAGTGTTCAGTCTTCTCAGATCTTCCGGATCGGGAAAGGAAAATTATATGCCGAGCACCATTCTGAACGAGCCACAAAGCAATAGATCGACCAACTCCACCAAGACCTCCGACAAGAAGGTAACTTGCGTCGGGATGCAATTGTAACTCCGGATGACGGGCAGCGCAAGGCAGGTCCTTCAGATCATCTGGCATTCGAACGGTAAGTTTGCCGATATGTGTCCCTCTTTGCATGAACCGGAATGCGTCCGCGATTTCGGTTGCCGCAAAACATTTTATGGGCCTAATTGGCTGGATATGGCCTTGCTGATAATACTGGGCACATTCTCGTAAGAGGCTATTGAAGTCAACCAGTTATGTCACTAAGGCGACTATTCAATCTCACCTTCCACATAGCGCCGGGCGTGTCGCTTGTATGTGGTGAGCATCAACACCGACGAATGTCCTATTTTCCGTGAAATTCATCATGTCCAATTTTGCATGGCCATAGAAATCACGTTTTCCGATTTCTAAATGGTCACCCAAGGTCTTTATGGTCGGGTATTATTTCACCTACCCATCAATGTGCCAAATGGAGCAATACATTTCCACGTAGCATGCAATAACTCTCCAGCAAGGGAATTCAGTGCCACGTCAACTCCACGTCCACCTGTTGCTTCAAGCACGGAGGTAAGGAAGGAATTGCTGTGGGAATCGAAGATTTGAGATCGGGGTATGTCGAAATTATTAACTAGAAAGTCGGCCTTCTCTTCGCTGCCGACGGTGGCGAAGATCTACGGTAAGTTGTAAGCATTGCCAACACAGCCAAATAGATGAATGGTAATACCCACCTTGGCACCAACCATTTTTGCGATTTGGATGGCTGAGATCCCAACACCACCACATGCGGAATGAATTAGAATGGTCTATGATGAGGTCAGCTATTGATGTACATCAATTTATGTATCAGTCACCGAGCCTACCTCATCTTTCTGCAAGCGACGTGAATGGATTAGAGCATAAATCACAGTTACGAAGGTAATCGGCATCGTAGCTGCCTCCTCCAAGTTCAACCTGTCGGGAATCTTTGCCACAAGTTCTGAGGTGATGACATGGTTCGAGAAGCAATAGGGTAACATCATAAAGACCCGATCGCCGACAGCAAAGTCGACGACATCAGGACCGACGGCTTCGATGGTCCCAGAGCATTCGCCACCCAAATCGTCACCATCAATAAGGCCCTGGGTTTGGAGAACATCCTAGAAAAGTAAGATTATACGTAAGGACACAAAGAGAATGACTGACTCTGAAATTAACTCCCACGGTGTGAGGGCGGACAGCAACTTCTCGCCTTTGCAGCGGCCTTGATACATCATTTTTTTCCCATCGCAAACTATCGATCATACCCTTCTGGCCAATGCGGAGTACTTTATCCACAACCTGTTTAGCTATAGAAGCAAGGTCATCTCGGACAGAGACCCAATGATATCTTGAAGAGTATATGGTGCCTTCGGACAAGGCGAACTCATAATCCGGGTCCAGCTCAGGATCATGGTCTGGCCAACCAATCTGTTCATAGATCAGGACCGCTTTTTCAGGCGAGGTAGGATTGGCGACATCGTCTATCTCAAAAGTGGTGAAGCTCGTCTGTTTTTCTGACCGCAGAGTCCTCGCAAATCCTAGAACATGTGCATATCGGGGATCCTTGGCGCCCATTGAACTGGAACGCGTGAGCCAGAGCACACTGGCAGTATCAATATTTGAGATGACTTCGATCAATCGTTCGAAATCTCGTCGACCAATCCCATTGAAGAAGGGAGTTTCCAATTCCAATAACGAAATTATATCTTGAGTAGATGGCAGATTGTCTCCAAGGGTACATAGATCTACCAGGTGGCCAGACCTTTCGAACGAACGTCTGTATGATTCAATCATTGAAGTCAGTTCATTGTTATATAAGAATGTAACTCTCTTCTTGTCGGGTGTCGGCTGCAGAACCGAAGAGACCATAGTGGCAGTAACCTGATAAGGCAGATCATGGTCATAGACGAGAGAATCGACACCAGTGAAACCTGCAGCCCGTAGTTCAAGATTCCATCTTTCAGGGGACACAAACGGTTGCTGTGGACGGTTGTCTTTGTCTCCAAGCCACCATCCAGGGAAACCACCCTAAATCTTTTAGCAGAATAGGAGAGTACGAATAGCAAGAAGTATATACCATTATGAAGTTCATCCATTTTGCCTCTGATTGATTTATTAGTCGAGTACATCATCGGAGCGGCTCACTTACGTATATCAAGCTCTTGGAAGAGTAGTCGACCCTTTGGATGAAGTAATTTCCTCACGTTTCCCAGAGACACCTGCAGCGACGCGGTTGCATGAAGCACCTGTTATAATAAGCATCCTTGAAAAGCTGTGAGTCCGAGTTTACAATTGGACACTTACGTTCGCAGCCAAGATCAAATCGTAAGATCCTTCTTCAAATCCTTGCTCTAGAGGGTCTTGGCTGATGTCCAGTATGGAAAACTCGATATTCTGGTGGTCCTTGAAGCGTTCTTTCGCAGCAACAAAGAACCCGGAGGATATATCGGTATAACTATATTTTGAATAGAGTCGCTCACCAAATTCCGACTTTAGGCCCAAAAGCATATTTGTTGTTGTACCACCAGTGCCAGCTCCAATCTCAAGCACTCTCAAGGTCGGTTTGCAGTGTCCAAGGCTTTGCAGCAGAGCAGAATAATCCCAGCACGAGTCGAAGAAGGCATAGACCTAAAATATTAGCGTTATTATCGTGGCTACCATGCCATAGAAGCATACCTGGGTCAAGGCACCACCCTCCATAAGAAGCTCGAGGGTATCTACTAAACCTCTATATCTAGCCTGAGCGTTCTCATGAACTCGTCGAATAACGGTTGCTACCCATTTAGCAGGGCTGGCCTCGAATTCATTCGCCATCGATTGAATGAGTGAAAGACGGTTCTGTTTACCCAAAGCAGCAAGGTGTTTACCATCCAGAAGAAGTTGGTTCTCTCCTCTTGATGTTGTCTCGACGAAATCACTGAGCCAAAGACGGAATTTGATAAGGTGGCTCTCATGTGTATCAATTGAAGCAATAGTCTTCACAGTCTCCATCGCAAGCAAAAAAAAGTATTTCTCAAGCGCGATCAGGCAACCTCGATAATCCACCGTCGACCGAATCAGATTGTTGGCGTCCAGGAAGTCAATATCTGGCCTCCAAACAAGTTGAACGGCATTCTTGGGTTTATCCTCGTTATTTGTACTGTTCCCTAAGCCCGTAACCCTCAAGCCTTTAATTTCGAACACGATCTGTCCATCAGCTGTGGCAATTTCATCACTAGACCACGCACTCATGAAGTTTTTATATGACGATGCCGTTGCTCTCAGCTCTTTCATTCCACCAGAGATGTAGATTTCATCAATGTACGTGGGCATACTGAGTTGCGCCGATAGAGATGGTATCCCTTCATGCTGAGCTACGGTCATTAATTGAAAAAGCTTGTCGAGTGTGCAAGGATGAAGTTCGTAGAATGAATCGCTTTTTTCAAAATCATTATCGATAATGGCAGCGGCCTCGTTTCCGGCGGGATCTGCCGAGATCTCTCGCAAGCCTTGGAAAGCAGGACCGTAAGTAAAACCGATCTTTCGCATAGTGGCGTACCAGCGACTTGCAGATATCTTTCTGAGAAAATCGGGCTGGGAGACTGAGCGGATTGTTGGATGTATAGGTCCAGCTTTTGCTTGACCAAAGCAATGCTCACTCCAAGTTGAGCCGTTGAATGAAGTGATTCGGAATTCCCACCACTCGGAATCAGTATTAATAGTAAGTTTAGCCTTCCTAAACGTGGTCGTGACATCATTGGGCTTGGATTCGTTGACAATCATAGCCGTGCGTATCGAAAGGCCTCGCACAGAGTAGTCAGACCTTCCTGTCAGCTGACGAATAGCTTCACCTGCCATGCAAACATAACCCGCACCCTTTATCATATTAGCTCTAGATGGATCATGGATGAGGAGAAGGAAGGTACCCACAGGAAAGACGATGTCGGTGCCGACTTGATGATCTCTTATCCACCCCACTTCATCGAGCCGTAATATTTTCCTCCATGTCGGCTCAAGTTGGCTGGTGCCTGCCAGTCGAATGCCGAGAATATCATGTGGAAGAAACTTTCGCTCTCTCCATTCTTTCGAGGGCCGGCTCTCATCCCAATATTTTACCGAGTGATTCCAAGAGTAGCACGGCAGATCGGTAAGTACGGAACCCATAGGATTCAAAGCGTTGAAGTCAATTGCAACGTTGTTACTCCAGAGATTTCCAATGGAATTGTAAATAGACTCCGTATCATCTTTTCCACGCTGTAGACTTGATATGTAAGTCAGGGGAACATCTTCGGCCTGGAAAATCTGCCTCAAGGGCCCTGCGAGTGCCGAATGGGGACCTATTTCAAGGAAGATTGGATTTTGAAAATCGGCCTTGATAATGTTTCGGATTGCAGTATGGAATAAAACAGGGTTTTCCAGATTGCGTCGCCAGTAGGATGCGGTGAAATTGTTGCGTGAATTGATTATTTTTCCAGTCACTGTCGAGAACAATGGAATGCTAGGGTCGTTGCTCGAGCGAATCCCATTGATAGCTTCCTCGTAATCGGCACCGTAAGCTTGCATATGATCTAACAGGTCAGCTTCACGTAATGATGGATTGAAACAGCACTCACGAGAGTGATAAGCATTATCCACATGTAAAGGGCGAACGAAAACATGGGGTAATTCTCGCTGCATAGTTGCAATGGCGTTTGCCACTGCTGCACGGTCACCCGATATGGTTGTGCTATTTGGACTGTTCTGGCACCCAATAACAACACCCTTAGCCAAATATTGTCGCACTTCATAAGCTCCAAGCCCTACAGCAGCCATCGTACCATCGGCTAACTTTGTCCTAGTAGCTAATCCTCGAAAATATGCCGCAAGCATTGCCTCTTTACACGTAAGGCTACCTGTTGTGTATGCAGCGGCGATTTCTCCACTAGAGTGACCGACGACAGCAACTGGAGTGACTCCCCAGCTTCTCAAAAGATTGACAAGAGCGATCTGAATTGCGGTGGATAGCGGTTGAGAGAACTCAGCCTTCGATATTCGACTCGTTGACTTTGGCTTGCAAAGCTCAACTGGACTTTAGTGTCAGTTATAGTTATATCCCTCATTTTGAGACATCGATCATACCAAAGATGCTCCACGAGGGAGGAGTGTTGCACCAAGCAAGTATGTTGTCCATCTCTTTGATATTATCTCGGAACGATGGAAAATCTTCAATCAATTTCTTTCCCATCTCAGCCCACTGAGCACCCTGACCAGTGAAGATAAATATCAGTGACCTTGGCATGTTCTTTGTTCTGACGGGAGGTTGAGCCAGCAAAGGTTCATCTCCATCAGACACGCAAAATGAGCGGTGGTCATAATGCTGCCTTCGGGTAGCGAGTGTGTATGCAAGATCGCGCAAACAGGACGATCCACGTTGCTGAAGATACTGGGTGCATTTCTCCACCGAACCCTGGAGAGAAACCTCACTCTTGGCCGAAAGCAGAATCAAGCCGAGTCTAGGGGCCCCGGCTGCTCCGCCGTGTTTCCCATGTCGAATTCCAAAGGAGGAAGCGGAGTCCAAGATAACCTGAGATGTTAGCTGGGGGTTGACCGAACTAAAAATGAGTTCTTACATGAGCGTTAGATCCCCCGATACCAAATGAATTTATACTAACTCTTTCCAAGCGGTTGGCAGGCCACTTTAGGGGCTCAGTAGGAACGGTGAGTTTGGCCTCTTTCCAAGGTACTACAGTATACATGTCATAAGCGGCATTTACAAAACCAACCGGACAACCTACTTTTGGGATTTGGATTGTCAAAGTTAACATTGGGCGGAATGGTAAGATGTTCCAATGCTAGTATCGCTTTGATTATCGAGGTGTTGCCACTGGCAGCTTCAGAATGTCCGACATTGGATTTGACCTTTTTTAATCTGTCAACTTGCCGCTGGCATAGCGAGGAAGAAGACGGCTTACCGATCCTATAATCATGCCATCATGCCCAAAGATCCTTGCCACGGCATTCGCCTCGATCGGATCTCCAACGGCAGTGCCCGTCCCGTGGCATTCGAAGAATGCTGTTTGAGAGTATTTTTCTTCAGGAATACCAGCAGCAGCATACGCCGCGCGTATAAGTGCTTCTTGAGCTTCGGTGTTTGGCTGTGCTATTCCAGGGGTCTTTCCATCAGCGTTGCACAAAGAAGATCGTATCACGCCTCTGATGGGATTGCCATCTCTCAAAGCATGATCAAGTCTCTTGATTACGAGCGACGAGACGGCTTCTGCCCTTCCATATCCCAATGCATTGGCATCAAAAGAATGACACCGTCCGTCAGGTGAATTCACCCCGTGTGCAGCCAATACGCAGGACAAGGCAGGACTGAGAATCAGATTAGCTCCGCCAACGATAGCCGACTCACAGTCTCCACTAGCAAGAGCTTTGCATGCGGAGTCCATGGCAACCATCGAAGCCGAGCAGCCGGTCTTGATAGTCAGGCTATTGCGATTAGTAAATTCGTAGGTCGGGAGTACTCCAGTAATCTTACCTCGGTCCCCTCAAGTCAAACTCGTAAGAGACACGATTACCTGTCATTTGTGAGCTACTCTGCGTTCAAGATTGTAGCGATGCCTTGATACTCACTTGTCATTAGATCCAAGTGCCCTGTGAGCCCCAAAAAGGTATGTGGCTCCGAATCCTTAGCGTGCATTTCTATCCAGTCCTGATTTCTGTTAGCCAAGTCACACCAGCTATATATCCACATACCTCTGCAAACGTGCCCACATATACTCCAATATTCCTGCCTCTAAAATCCTTCTCCCCAGCATTTTCTAGCGACTCGTAGACCACTTCTAGAAGGAGTCTCTGTTGTGGATCCACCTGAGAGACTTGGGATGCTGTCATAGAAAAGAAGGCAGCGTCAAAAGCAGCAGGATCAAGACTTCCAAGGAAATTTCCCTCTTTCACTTTGACCGTCCCTGGCTTTCCAGAGGGATCATGAAATCCGTCTGGGTTCCAACGGTTCCTCGGAGTTGGTATCATTCCTTCCTTTTTATTCATTAGAAGGTCCCAAAAAGTCTCACTGTCATGGCATCCACCGGGCAATCTCATGCCCATACCAATGATGGCTATAGGGGTAGGAGTGACCGGTGGCTGGCTTTGCGGTATGTCATGACTAAACAATTAGTGACACTTTGCCAGAGGGAATATCACATACCCATTGAGATGACCATTATTAGTCCCTTGAGACATCATCTCAGCCTCACTGTTGCCAAATCCAGAGGAGCCTGTCGCGAGTTGTAAGAATGGAGCCATGTTGGATAGGTAATGATGGCAGGTAGTATAGGGTATGTCTAACTTCTGCCAATCTTACCATTTAAGGCCGGCACATAGAACAGCAGATATTATTATAAGATTTCTCATTGTTGTTGTTGTTGTTAATGGGGCTCATGCCCAAGTCCAGACCTCCTACAGACAGTCACTCACAAGGCAGCTGATCCATGGATTCCGTCTCATGGGTCATCTACCCGCGTTGTGACCTGCCTCATCTTCAGGCATTGTGTTGTCCTTCGTTGGAGCAGGAAGTGAAATGAGCAACCTTAAAACAGTTCTAGTAATGGATATTTTCAGACAAAACCAAATCCGGCCAGATGAAAAATTGCACAGAACACTTAAAATACAGTGGCGGGTTTTCAAAATCAATACGTAAAATATGCATCAGAAATCCATTGAATCCCTACTCTTGACAACACCACAAAACTTTTATATTTTTTGATAGATCATTAGTTAGAACTTAAGAGTTTTGAGAGTGATGTGGTAAAATTTCCCCTCTTTCCCCCGATTGCATATATTTTATGGTTAATTTTTTTATTATGGCTCTTCCTCGATCCCCACCGGGCGGATCATTGTGTGTTTGTGAAAACGGCTACATACACCGAATCTCTATTCTTTAAAACCAATCTCCTTCAATGCGAAAGCTTTATTTTGAGACTCCTGACCTGGCTATTTATAGTAGAGGGGCTGGTGCAAGTAACCCATATAAATGTTCCACTGTTCATGGGCTCATGATCACCATGAGAAAGAAAGGGTCGTGATCCAAGGAAAATGGCTTTCAAGAAGATAAGGGTCGTGGTAAATGCGGGGCGAAACCAAATTCGAGCTGGTTGCTGGTTGTGATAAAGGGGGACAATTGAATTGTATTAGAAAGGCTGTCACGGTGAAGTTAAAGCAGGGATATTTTATTTATTCAACCGAGTGGATAGGATCCTTGTCGCAAAGATGAGGAATGAAAAGAGTGCCATACCTCCTCAGTGCTCACCCACGGTTATTATGCTGCTGCCGTTAAATGCCCTTGGTGCGGACGCAGCTTGCGGACATTCAGAGGCTTCCACTTGCTAAACATAACGACATGAAGAATCCGGGCTGGTATCTTCGCCTTGGCGTCACTGGAAATCGCTTGTAGCCTGAGGATGTATAAAATGTATTAGGAGCATGTCTTTCAATCTTACGAAGAGTCTCAACTTCAAGATTTGCAGATTCCCGAACATGCCGGTTTAGTGTAGTAAGGCCGGAGCGGATATTATTGGCTACAATTCTCTCAGGAACGAATTAGGTCTTCTCGGGTAATAGAACTTATAGAAGCAGTCCAATCCCATATGGAGTCCAAAACCTGCTTCGGTTTCCTTTGTCTGAATTATCCAGTGGTGTTACCGTGTTCCCTCGTGTATCTTCGACCCAAGGTCATTTCACAATGATACATGGCATTGTCGCATCTCCGGCTTCAAGATTCGTGTTTCTCGTCGACACGCCTTCTCGAAATTGATATCCTACCTAATCACTGCTCTATCGTCGTTGACTAGTAGTAAGAAGGGTTTGGACAAATCCGGCATTGAGAGAAAGAGAAGTGAATTTTCTTTATTTATTGTCATTCAATGGGAACACTGAGCTTGTCTTAGCGTAAGCACCATAGGGGTTAACCCTCGCGCCTTGGCTAGACTACCCTGCACAAGTTGTGGGGCTATCATTCGCGATTAGAATATAGGCGGTCAGGCATGGCAGAATATGAAATGTCTACCTAACTTAGCGAGCGTAGTAGCTCTGAAACTAATTTTAATAATAATAATGTCAGCTCAGCCTGGGTCTGAGCGCAAATTCCGGAGCAAAAACATGATGGATTCTGCACTACGGTCACATTTTAAATGCCAAAATGCAACAGCAATAGATAGATTGGCATCTAGTGAGTCTGTTTTCATGAGTAGAAAAGTTTTCTACAGTTGGTTGTTGAGATATTGGGGGAGATATTGGATTTCCAGCCAAAAATGCGTTTGCTCAGGGTGATAACGGCGATTTTTTAAATGCCAAACGACAACACCAATAGATAGACCGGTACGCAATTAGTCTATTATTTGCAAGAGTAGAAAAGGTTTCTACGGTTGGTTGAGATATCGGGGAAAATAAACGTGGGGCAAAACATGGTGTTTGCTCCCGAAATTTGCGCTCAGACCCACTTTCGAAGGGCTCGGGTTCCGCCCGGCAGAAAATGTGACTGAGACAATCAACGTACAATAGAAGAATCGTCTGACGAGTTGTCAGTTGTTGAGGATATCCAACCAATTCAAGTTATCCTTACTGCTATACAATCGGTCATGTTCAGTGTCGTTCACTACGTCGAGACTCTTTATATCCCCAAAGGCATACGTACGATGGCGCGCACTTGACAAACCAGCTTTTAACTGGCAACGAATTTTCATTTCAATATGACGAGGCTCAAAGGGGGGGGGATGTCACGGCCCAACCTCTAGGGAGCATTCTAGTGGCTAAAACCGCTGCGCCAGGGACACAAGACTAGGATTCTTAGACAGTCCAAGAGCTGCTCTCACTTATATAGTAGGTTGCCAGCGCCGTCACAGAGGTGTTTCTAGAGCTTCTTGGATGGCTTTGCCAGAACTCGAATTTGAAAACTCTCGCTGTGTTTCCTCGGCCGAAAAGTTGATTATATTCCTTTGCATCTGTGCGCATGGTGTTAAATTTCGAATGGCAGCAGAAGCCGTCCAACACTCGACGCGAACGATTCATCTCGCTTTTTATGACTCCCTCAAAGCCCTACTTTTCCTCCACCAAGAGGTTGTTACCTTACCACCAAATCGAACAACAGACGAGATTGAGCGGAAAAACACTAGCCGTACTTCGCAAATTGTATTGGGGCGTTGAATGGAAGCCGCATCGAGGCCTGGGTTCCACAAGGGGAGCAAGCGCGTTGGAGGAACCGCAAAAACTTCTTTTTGCAGGATGTGCTGGCTTCGTGTGATAGACTTTGTCTACATCTTGCCAGGCTGGGAAGGGTCCGCTCATGACGGAAGGGTCTTAGGGGATGCGAAGGGCTTCGATGCTCCGCCAGGAAAATGTTATCTCGCATATTCTGGGTACTCTAACACTAGCCTTACCCTTACGCCATACCCCAAGGTTAGATATCACTTACGGGAACAAGCCAGAGCTACCCAGAGGCCACAGAATGCAAAGGAGCTCTTTAACCTACGTCATGCATCCCTTCGCAATATTATCGAGCGCACATTTGGGGTTCTCAAGGGCCGCTTCGTGATTCTGCAAAAGCCACCTCGTCGGTATACCATTCGCACACAGGTCCAGCTGGTATTCACCCTCACTGCACTTTATAATTTTATGAATTCGCATGGCCGTGATCCCGAAGCCGAAAGTATTAATGAAGGTGTAGAGGACGATGATCAAGAGGCGGTCGGTGGTCATGAGGTGGTCTCCTGGCTTTGGCTTGGCCATTTCGGCATCGGTAATTTTTCCACCTGAAGAGGCGTTCGACAAGTGGTGAATAGCCTCATCACTCGGATGGCCAAGTCGGGATTGCCATAAAGCTTTAGTGCCAATTGTTAACTTGGGGACTGTGGATGTTTTTTGTTTACCATCCCTTTTTAGCTCTGTTTTCGGGTCAATGTTCGGGCTTGGGAAATTTGAACCAGTTACCAGGGCATGTACAGGGTTATACTCGATGCAATACATACCTAGCTTATACTGCAGCTTCGAAAATAATTCATGTTTGGGGCCTATTTGTAATTCCTCCGAACGTTGATCGAAACGAACATCAAGTTTTTCCCGAAGAATCTTGGCTGATATTAAATTCGTATGGAAGCCGGGTACATACGCAGAAACTTCCTTGCGTCCATGTTTATTCAGTTGAACATGCATTTTCCCGTAACCACGAATAATCGTGCGGTGATCACCAGTCAGAAGTTCCTCATGGCAGGGTTCTATCGATTCAAAGCGATCCTTGTTGTGCCGACGTGTAAGTGTGATGCTGGGTCAACAAAGACGCTATCTCGGAGAGGCGAATCACTGTTTTGATTGCTCATGGCAGCTGGCATGATGGTTGTGGCAGAGTGATACACAACGTCATCTGTGCTGCTGGCAGTGTAGTTGCTTGTGAAGGTGTCTTGTGCCGTTGATGGAGCTGGTGTAGCCTTATCGAAATTGTATTGGATCGTTTAGTGATGATTTGTGCGTATAGCAGACACCCTAATCTTACAAATTTTGTGAACCATTTCTGATCTTGCCTTCAACCTTCTTGACTGTCTCATTATTGGGTTTCCAACCAGCAGGACGTTTGCTTTCATTTATATAGTAGCATTGACTTAGAGTATGCTTTCACCACATAAACACTCACGTTCAGCCCTATTGAATTGAGTTGTTGGAACGGCAGGGAGAGGATTGGGTGAAGGAGGTTGGCCAAGAAATGTTGGCTCCGTAGTAGTGGCAGCAGTGGTGGCGAAGGCCGATCTGCCTTTTCGTTGGATTTGTAAGGCGTTTTCGCGATATTTCCTAACGAAGCGTTCTGTGAAATCGTGAAAAGATTCATCCTTATCTGGGTCTCGATCCCAGATTATCTCTGCTATTGTGACGTCTATTTCTTTATTTATGAAATAGAAGTCCTCTTTCGCATTCCTTGCATCAATTTCTTTCGCTTTTGTTGGATCACGAACAACGTCTCTCCACTCATCAATCCATCGTTCTCGATCCTGAGATTTAGGTGTTTTTAAAAGGTTCCTATATCTGTGTCGTAGCTCGGTCAGTTTCGGTGGGACACAAGCGTTCCTTCAGCTTCTTCAAGATGTCTCTTGGCTCAATGTAGTCAATAACAAGATCTTTGACTTTATTATACTCAACGGATTCAATGAGATCGGTGCGGAAAGTTCAAAGGTTTGTATTCGCGGTTTTCCATTTATTGTAATCGATCTCATATAATCTCAGCGAATAATTGAATAGGTTGAGCTGTTGAGAACACGTAGCAAAAGGCCGTGTTGGTTCAACCAGTTGTTCGATCTCACCATCCTCCTCTTCAGGGTCGAGGTATTGCCAGATTTGTAAGTGAACTGCATGAGATTTTGTCATGCCATACCATTCTGTCCAATCCCTGGGCGAAGATAATATCTTCTTGATAGAGTTCGAACGGCGTTCAGCTGATATAAGGTCCAAAAGTATATGATGTCAACCAATGAGCATCATCCTTACCCTACCCTCCAAACAACCAGTCACTCTTATTGCACAAGATTGGATATATTACCCTTGTGGGCTTGTGGGCTTGTGGGCTTGTGGGCTAGTGGGCTTCTGGAGTACATAACGTTACCACACATGATGTCATAAGACAAAAACACACTCCGGCATTTTTTTTCAGGTTCGAACCAGCTATATATCTTTTTTTAAATTTTTTTTTTTTTGAATACGGTGCCCGTCTTGGTCAGCGTTAATTTAGTAACCAGATAAAAAAGCTTTACTAGACATTTAGACATCACCACCTTCCTCAGAACCGTTTTCTCTCTTGCTGCTTAGAAAAAATGGTTAGTATATATCTATACAGAAATAAAACAGCATTAGGAGATACCTCTGGGCCCTTCTGGACAATCACATGGCATGCCTGGACAGGTTTCCAATCATAATTTCAATACCGTTTCTCTATTAACATAGATAGATTCTCCCTTGGGTGGTGTTAGAAAAGGCCGTCGAAGCGACAGCAGATGCAGTCTGTCTATGTCACAAAATTAAATCAGACACATATACCAAAAGTAGTACCTGACAGGCTGAGTAGTACATATCATAGTAGTATTCATAAAATTACCATGTACTACCCTATTACTTTGGTGTGGTGGTGATCAAATCCGTCAGAGAGATAAAGAATATCTCATCGTGGCTGAAATATGGAACAGGTTTCGCCATATGGCCTGAACAGAACGGATTGCCTGCGCAACTACCTCAAGATCAAGATAATCAATGTTGTATTGGCTGTAAGGATAGTCTAGTTGTGAAAGTGATGGTAGTGGATTGGGTGTAAGACACTAACTAGACTAGCTAAGAGAGGGATAAATACTCCCAGCTAGGTCACATGATCACGGAT
>NPHW01004047.1:10339-22427 GCA_002240705.1 Elaphomyces granulatus
CATAAACACATCTTTTGACCGATTTATTCAACAATTAGGACTCATCGATATCTCGGACAAACTGCAATTAAGCCGTGGAAATGAGCAGAAAGAAGATGTCTCGCTCGATCAGCTCGGGTGGTTTGATTAATAAAAGAAAGTCTCTATATTTGAACTTTGTCTATGGCTCTCTTATTCGTCATTGATGTGCCTAATGAGGCCTAGTACTGTACATAGTTATGGTGAGGGGTAGAGGCTTTATATAGCGGCCATCCCCTGTCTTGGTCAGAAATAGACATCACTTTTCTGCCACACACCGTACATCTAACAACAGTCTGTCGTTCCAGGACAGTGTGCCGATATGATACCAACAATTGCCTTATCCAGAAGTTCTCCAGAAAAGAAACCATGAAGCCGTTTCCGGGGCCTGTTAGTAGTAGCTCTAGCTCATCAATATTTCCGTCGGCCAGCACTCTCATTGCGCGTTTCCTCCGCTCCAACGGTTTCACGGACACCCTTAACGTCTTTATTCGCGAGGCCGGCCTTCCGCCTGACGTAGGATTGGGGTCGTCTACATGCGCAGCTGAAGCTGATGATGGGTGGACCATCGAAGAAGTCATTCAGGAAAAGAAGACTTTTGACAAGGCATTGAAATTTGAGAGGTATCGTGATGACGAAGGATCTGTAAGTCAGAAATGGAGTGTTCCTGGTAAGTTTAAAAAGTCTGAAATTCTCTACTTTTGGATCGAGAGTCTATGGCCTTGTCGATCTGGGTTAGATGCTTTTTCATTTGTTTGTTTGGATCCAGGATCCAGAACTGACATCAACACATGAAGCCCCATATAAACCTACAATCATCCAGACTCCCAGCTGTTCAAACATGCTCTCTGTGTCAGTCGAGACTTGGCAGTGCTCCAGTGGCTCAGAAGGCAGATTATGCCCCTATATAGTCGCCACTGGGGCTGACAGGCGGCTTACTCTCTTCGAACTTACTGGTAGTCATGAAGCTGCTGCATCATTCGCCGGAATTTCTGACTCTCCTGTTCTGTCATATGTTTCTGTCAGGAATGGAAAATACCTGCTCGCAACAAATATGTCTGGGCAGCTTTTGCTGCTAGATGGTTCTGTTGTATTAGATAAAAGAAAGGATCATGCTAAATACGTGGTTAAGGTGGCTGCTTACGAGAAGGAGTCCAGCCTGCTGGTTGCTACGGCGGGCTGGGATGCAAAAGTTCTAATATATTCCTTGAGTTTATCAGGGGAATCTCCACTCGCGATCGGCGAACCAGTCGCAAATGTCAGGCTGGAAACAAGTCCCGAATCCATTCTTTTTGTGCAAAATCCAGACACCGATGACTTGATGCTTCTTGCATCACGGCGCGATTCCACCTACCTTTACTATTATGGACTTCCCGGACCGGTGGGAGTCGCCGTACGAGAAAGGAATACACCATATCAATGCCGTCTACGGGGAAAACAAAACCTGGCACCACATTCCAATACATGGGCCGCTTTTTCACCTTCATGTCTCGCATTGAGCCCCCATGATCCTGGATTGGTGGCTGTTGCATTGTCTACCCTCCCTCATATGAAGATTATGATTGTGCGTTTATTATTTCCATCTCCAGATGGAGTAGACACTACCAATATCGAGGAAGCACCAGGGTCCTCGGAGACTCAAATATCACAGGCTCTCGAAGCATTGACGCTTCAAAACCGTGAGGATGCTGCCATTATTATCCAAGCCAATACATTGGCCCCGCAAACACCTTATTCGATCCCACAGGTAGTTTGGCGACCGGACGGATCCGGCCTCTGGGTTAATGGAGATGACGGTTTGATAAGAGGAATAGAGGCGAAGACTGGAAAGCTCGTGGCCACACTCGAGGACGGGCATGAAACAGGGAGCACAATTCGGAGTATCTGGGCCGGATGGGTTAATACAGTCTGTAATGAGACTGAAAGAGAGGAATGGTTGGTCAGTGGTGGTTTTGACAAGAGGCTAATCATCTGGAGAGCACAATAAGAATGAAATCTATATCTATAATTTCCCTTACACTTATTACTAAGGAAAATCGAGCGCTGCCTCAAACGCTGTCTGACATCATGACAGAGGAGTCATATCCTCCGTCCTCTACTTATCATCTGGGCTCTTCACCACGCTGATATGATAGGTTCTCACAGCAGGCCTGAGCACAGACGCTAATATGATGACAGGTTGAGAGTCAAGGAACGTGGTGGTTTCCAGCCTGAGCGAGTTCATTCGTATAGCACGAATGCTAACATAGATACCAAGGCTCTTCACCACCCCCGTTCTCGCAGCGATTTCTTTCTGAATTAATGGTTCCCAGGAATTTTATCCTCCGTCCTGTCAGCTACTCTACTACAGATAACCATCAATCAGGCCCTCAACACCACGGGCTGGAGAGTCTTACATCACAGGTACTCCCAGGATTCGCCTGATGTGATAGGTTCTCACCACTCCGACCAGCGCAGATGATAGCATGATGACAAATTGACATTTGCACAGCGAGGGGTCAAGGATAGTGGTATGTAGGTTCTCGCACCGATTTCATATATACTATGGCTCTTCACCACGCCAGTCAATGTCAAGACGCAGGGTAAAGCGACGGGAGGAGGAGAGGTAGAAGTTGAGGAGGGAGAAGGGAAAAAAACGGGCCAGAAGGTAGGGGGAAGGTCAGATGAACAGTCCCGACACTGCTCTCCCGACGTTCAGAAGCGGGACTGGAAGGCCCATAAACAAACCTGCGCTGGCGCTCAGAAATATAACTGTTTTCTGATCCAATGATCCGCCTTTTCACATCGTCTCCCTGAACACATAAACCAATGGATAGGGATTACACGAAACCATTTCACTTGGAGTTATATCATATGAGATGGAATAAAACACTAGGATGGTTCTTAGTCTCTCTCATCAAGGACCGATTGCAGCATTGCCATTCAATTCCAGACGGATCTTGCATTGGTAAGATAGTACATGAAGATAGGCCGGCAAGGCTCTACATCATGTGTTGATGGCAGTATCTGCTATAGCCCGGTGGAAAGGCCTTCAATAGACGTTAAGAACCCAAAACTTCATCAAGAACTTTACAAGGCCCTGACCCCATCAAAAAGCCGTCTTTTCCCCCTCTCGAACAGGTCAATGGTCCTAAAATATTATTTTCAAAACATTTAAACATGAATGTCAGTCGAAATTCGACATGAGAAGTAAATTGAATTGGCAGTCCTATAGCGCGGATGATATGCATGTAGCCATCTGTCCATGCACCCTCGAACCATTGAAAAGGGAGAGGGTGTTTGGTAATTAGAGGCCTGTAAGTTCTAATCTCGGCACGAAGATTAATATCCTTCAGCGATCGGGCATAAATAGCTGGCCACGAAGCTGTACACACATATGCCTGCTTGTCTTTCAGTCATCCTAGTTTTAATCACGAGGGTGGCAATGTAAATTGAAGGAATTGTGAATTGTAGAAAGAACTCTACCGGGCTGGGCTATCCGAAATGATTCAGCAAGGGGGGTATCGAAAAGCGTTATAGCTTCGGCAATTGGAAGAGTTCGATCTCATGAATGCCACATAAATGCCAATAAACCTGGCTGCGAAAACTTAATTATGCGCCGCTTTGAATCCGAAAAAATGTTCCTTTCATCTCCTGTATTCTCCTTCGTTTGGCTCCAACCACTGGATTCATACAATCCAGTCTAGTCACGTCTTCCCGTTATCGACAACGGCCTCTATTTGACATCATGACACGTGAAAAATGATCAGTCGCCTCGAGACTTCTGAATCACGTTTATGCGACATCCCGCTTTCCCTCCTTGCGCTCCTTCTGTAGGTCTGTGAGTAAAAACATCCAGACAATTCTGAATCTTCTGTACGCCAGGGAGTATATGCGACATACCAGAGCCTTCATGGTGCCATGCAGGGCATGCCTGTGGTTCCGTCTGAATTTAGGATCGGTACCTTTTAATGAGGGATAGCGGTAGGTCTTAGGCTTCTTAATGCTGTATATCAATATGATGAATCAGCGGCTCCAATTCTAATATGTAGGTCCCCGCTGGCAATTTTGCAACTCTGAGCGAAGAATAGTAGAACCAGATGCTAAGCACCCCGGATCAAAAGTTCGATTTAACGCACCCATTCTTGTGGGCCTTCTTATTTTGGTTGTGCTGAGACGAGTTCTTGGACTCTGTCGAGAGCCAGATGTGTTAGTGATGAAATCAAACCGAGACGCTAAAGACAGTTTTCGTAGGAAAGACAGTGATACGAACTGGCCATCTTGATGGTTTCCTCAAGACGAAAAGGCTGACAATACAATGGGTGATGGCTTGACGCTGTAATTCAGATGCAGAAACTTCAGCATGAGTTTGTGCGGAATCTCGCTTAGCTCCGTCAGTGATGGGGCTATACTACATTAGGCTAGGGAAATTTATTTAGGCGGGTGGACCATTATTCCGTTTGCATGCTAATCACGTGATGCCAAGCAGATTCCGACTTCGACCGTTGCTAAAACTTTTGAAAAGGACTCCATTGTCTGCAAAAACTCTCTTTCATCAAGCCATTGCGCAATGAACTCGATTCGGTTGTCTCGGGCTGCTGTTAGAGCATGCCCTGCTGCCTTCCGCGTTCCCATTCAATGCAGAAGCTATGCCGATGCCGTGGCAGACAAAATCAAACTGTCCCTGTCACTTCCTCATCAAGTACGAGATCAATCCATTGGATGCCATTGGAGCTCTTTAGATGGCAATTGCTAACCCGACTCGTGGTCTAGAGTATTTATAAGTCGACGGATGTGTACGTTATTTCCTTACTATATCAACGCTTTGCTGGTTGATTCTAGGCTGATTTAATGTTCCCAATCGACAGCGTCCAGGTGAACCTCGCTGCTGAGTCTGGAGACATGGGTGTACTTGCAAACCATGTTCCCTCCATTGAACAGCTAAGGCCCGGTATTGTCGAGATCATTGAGGAGAGTGGCGGCATCAAGCAATTTTTCTGTATGTGGCCTTGAAACGAATATCAGTTTTCTTCTGTTGCTATGGAGTATCGCCAGAAATTGGGAGCTGGCTGCGATTCGGTGGGTGGAGAGCGTTAACTGATTGTGCCATTGCTGGCTAGTATCCGGAGGTTTTGCCGTCGTCCAGCCCGACTCTCAGTTGAGCATTAATGCAGTCGAGGGATTCCCTCTGGAGGATTTCAGTCCAGATGTGAGCGTTATTCCTTGACTTTTGTTGAATGCGCTTTCAGATTGCTAATATGAATGTGAGAGGGAAGGCCGTAAGAGCCCAAATCACTGAAGCTCAGAAAATTGTCAGTGGCAGCGGCAGCGAACAAGATACCGCGGAAGCTAAGATCGAGCTCGAGGTATGCTCTCTCCTTCTCCCAAAATGTTTCGAATGATCGGAAAAGCCTAATCTAAGTAAATAGGTGCTTGAGAGCTTGCAAGCCTCCCTAAAATAGATACTTGATATATGTACACAGCGTAGTTCCGGGCGTTTGACAGTGTAGAATAGTCAATATTTTAAGCTTATGTTCTCTTTTTCTATGATAGCAACTTTGCTACGGTGCTTTCCACTGGAGTAACTAGCAGAAGTTTATTATTTATGGTTTGAAATTTCACTTCATTCCAAAACTAAAAGTCTCTTTGGTTACCTTCATTCCTATTCATTGATTTAGGAACTCTCCCGTAAATTCCTAGACCATTTCGATATCCGTGACGAACGTTATGGCTACCCTTTCATTGCGGCAGCACTGCTTAGAAATGAAGACGCAGTCCGAGAACTTGTACGCGCTGTCCTGCCAAATCAGCCAGGTGCCCTGTCACATCTGCGTGGTAATCTCGATAATAATCCATTCTTTTTCTGTCTTGTCAGTGGACCCTAGAGCTGAATTATTACTATCACGAGGCTTGGTGATCCAAAAGATATTGACTTCGCCTGACAGATGGCTCCTGGAGGCTAGCTATGATATGTCATTATTTGCTGGGAATAATGAGAAGCAGCAATATTACCGTCTGACTTGATTGATAAACCGATTAGAATTGGGTGTACATAGATAGATGTGATCCTGGGAGTTTGTCCCAATTCTCATCTTCGTCTCTTTCTTTTTATGTCTTTCATTCAATATAGGTAAGAATCTTGTAATCTTCCTTATATACAAACACTTGGGATAGTTGCTATTAGGAATAGAATATGCTAGAGCCTAGCATTCAAGAGCGGCAAATAGAAGCGTGGAAATATCCTTTCATCACATCACGTTTGATTGCAAAGAAAATTCATTCAGCGAAAAGGGCGTAAGGTTCATATACAGATGAAGGAAAAGAGACAAAGAAAAAAAAAAAAAGATAATTTGATAAGACATTGTCCGTTCATCCAAACTTTCACGAAGAATGCTAAGCGCTGAGTGGGAATAAAGCCGAGAACATGAAGGGAAAGGAACAGCCTGCGCCTTTTTATAGACACTCTAAAATATTGACGTATAAAACATAGCGTACAAAGAAAGTGGATTAAAAAGAATGAGCGCGTCAAGCAGATTACGCGCCGGGTTGTTGCTGTTTTGCCCGGGCTTGAGCGCGCTCCGCCCGTCGTCTTCTTCGATTATTCTCAAAGTCGCCGCTCAGCTCCGTGCCAGTAAAGGTGCCAGGCGAGGCGACACTACCTGCTCCATATGGGTTTGATAGAGGTGCAGGCGGAGGGAGGGCACTAGCAGCAAGAGGGGGAACAGGATCTGGGGCTGGAGCTGGAGCTGGAGCTGGAGCTGGAGCTGGAGCTGGAGCTGGAGCTGGAGCTGGAATGGGAGGGGCTGGAATGGGAGCAGGAATGGGAGATGAACCTGGGCGAGGAGCGGATGCAGACGGTGCTGTGATAGCGCTTGCATTGGGCGCTGCGGCTGCTGCTCCCTGTTCTCCCTGTTCTCCCTGCACGGGTCCTGCGTGTCGACTTTCAATTTCTCCGAGGCGACGCCATCTGTCGTTGCCGCCTTGGGTGTCTGACAGGGAACTCACGCTTGCGTGCCGGTGACGAGAATTCCTCTGGTCCCTACGTTTTGCTTCGCGACTGGCTGCTGCTTCTGCCTTGGTAAGTCTCCTAAGAGTGACATGTCGACCGTCGTTGTGCATTTGGACCTTAACAGACACAGGTGGCGATGACTGATGCTCATCACCTCGCCGCCTACTGCTGCTGCTATGGCGACGGCGATGGCGGCCTGCCGACGATGCCAACGCCGTTCCAGCGGCTGCTCCACCAGCTATACCTTCTAAATCGCTTGGAGTTGCGCTGGTGGAAAGCGGGCGATGCGCCGGTGGAATAGGAGGGATATCTTGAAGTGGTTCATTATTGACGGCCCCAAAAACAACTGGATCGGTTGATAAGCCAGATGGGCCAGTACCGCGAAGTGGACGCGGTGTCAAGTCACTCGATGATATGTCCGTCGATACCATGGAGTTCGACGGTCTCGCCCTTCGAGGAAAGAACCCATCTCCGGTGTATTTCCGTTTACTGTTTGCTCTTGTCATTCTTTCCTCCTCATAATCTCTGCGGCGAATCTCGTCCACTCGTCTCTGTTCATCTCTTTCCCTGCGACGTGTAAAGATATTTCTGATGGCGGCAAAGGCTCCAGCTCCGAGGAGAGCATCTCGGATTCCATGGCCACGTCCTTCTTCAGTTTGAGAAGAGTAACTGTAGTCCAGGGAATCGTGACTTGGGCCCGTAGTTGGTGGGCGATTTCCATAAGGATGCCGGCCACTCGGCCCTGAGCGGCCATCTTCTATTCGGCTCATGCTCTCTTCTGTATAGCTGTCGCTCCGTGCATGCGCCGGTCGGTATCGCCCGGACTCGGTGTCGGCTTCCTGCCTGCGTCGTCGGTCAAAAATTCCTTTGATCATCATAGCAGCGCCACCAATTGCACCGATCCCCAATAGCCTTTTCCCCCAGCCGCCGTGTTGGGACTCATCAGTATATTTCTCATCAATATACGAAGTGTGGGACTCGTCCTCCGCCTCAGCCTCACTTTTACGGCGTGACCGGCGTCGGAAAAGATTCGCGAGACCTGCACCCGCAGCTGCCGCTGCCGCTGTCCGAGGGAGGCCGCTGTGACCTTTGTCCTCCGCAACAGATGGTCCGCTGGCGTAGCTTCCGCGACTGTCATAATCGGTCTCAGAGCCGCGTGAATCGCTACCGTATAAATAAGATAAAATAAAGAATGTGACAAGGAAGATAAATGCGCCAATGGCGTAAAGAATGAACAGGGCCAATGGAGAGCCATATAAAGTAAGGCCTAGCGGAATTTGTACAATACCCAAAATAGCCAAAGCACGGCCCAGCCATTGGTGTATCTGATATCAATTAGCCTCATTCAGGGTAAGGGAGGATTCGATTTTCTTATCAGTCGTACCATCACTTTCAATGAAATGCGAAGCCTCCTTTTCTCATCCGGCCGAAGGACCAGCCGGCCCCAGAGAGCCTGGAAGATAACTAAAACATAAATCGCAAGCCCGATTCCATGATGTGGATTGGATAACCTTCGTTGGGGCCCAACCGCAAACCAGCCTAGCATAAACACCACTGTTGTTAACAGCAACGTGAGGACCTGGAACCATATGTGAAGCTTCAACGCCCAGTGGCGGTCCCGATAATATCGGACGATTAGGATCGAAGAAGGCACCAATCCCAAAAATACGATAGCGGCTAAGACCCCGTGGGCTACTATGAGAGGATAGTAGCCCGCCATCTCCCGGAAGCGATTCCCCATTCCTAACCTCGTCAGCAAGTCAACTAACCGCGATTGAGAATGGACATACCATTATACACCATGGTGTCAAAATTAAGTCCCACAAGGTTGGGAAGGAGGAAGGTATTCCGCGACTTATCCCAGGTTCCATCTCCAACATAGATGGTATCCGAAGCATACGTGCTGGCTCCTGGCGGGGTGAGATCTGAATTCGACGACATGATTTTCTCGCATGTGTCGATGTCCACTTATTTGAGGCCGAGGAATGTTGGGTGAGCCAGTGGAGGAGATCTCTAAAGATCCCCACTGCTAGGAATGCACCATGCGATAATCGGATCGGAGGACTCTACTGCTCGTAGAGTGACTTTAGTTGCGGTGAATAGAGCCAGAAAGGGGGAAAATGACGAAAGTGAAGCTTTCTTCTCAAGAACTGGAATTCTCGAGGACCCTGCAGCAAACAAGCCAGATAGCGGGGGGATGGATTACAGAAGGTAGATGATTGTGCTAGACGGAAAAACCTAGGGATCAAATGAGACCCATAATTGCATAGTAAAGATACAATTTTCAGAAGACGACAGATGAGACAAAGCATTGGGACCCAACCTGAGGGATTGAAAGTAACTGAAGTGTAAATATAATGTATAGAAATAATAGTGCCCTGTGTTGTGGGGGAGACAGCGCATAGTTCCGTGACAACCACCCAGCAACCAGGTGATTTTGATTAATAATAAAAGAGCTTTCTCCACACCGGGCGTGATTGGCAGGCGGGTGATTATTCAGCTTCTTCTGGCATACCTAGCGTACTCCCCAAGCTTCATTGTGGGACAGCCAAGCCAATTGCTGTGTGAGTTACCTAGGTAATAAGCAGTGAACTAGCTTGTTATTTAGGTACCTTTGGGACTAGCTCCCAATATCATTCTGAGGTAACCTTACTAAGATCTATGAAAAGTTTCCGCTATTATCCAGCAATCGAGCACCTCTGACCATGGATATCCATCAGCCCGGTATCATTCAAGGCCCCCACCCTTCTCATTCTTGTCTCAACATCCTGCTTTCAACACCGGTCGAATATCCTCCCTAGTAGGGAGATCAGGCATCGCAATGCCTTCGCAGGTTGAGGTCATGGTGAAGGCTCTTTCGCGGTATGTATGCTACTGGGATCTCCTTGAGTGTTTGATCTTCGCTGATGAGATGGCTAGTCTTCTAGGGTGGATATAGTATGTCCCGTCATCCGAGATCTCCGGGCTTGTTACTTCGCCAGACTGACCACCCGCTGCAAGTACATTCTGTTGGTCCGCATCATTCTATCCACAGCCGATTTACAACCTCCGTCGTCGATCCACAAAGGGTCTGGCCATCGACTTCGCGGCCATCAATGTTCTCGGTTTTATCTGCTACATGTTATACGC
Organism: Elaphomyces granulatus; assembly: GCA_002240705.1. NCBI lineage: Eukaryota > Fungi > Ascomycota > Eurotiomycetes > Eurotiales > Elaphomycetaceae > Elaphomyces > Elaphomyces granulatus. The sequence continues at coordinate 20,475 of NPHW01004047.1, forward strand.
AGCGTCGTTTCTCTATTCCCCATTGATTCGAAAGCAATATGCAGCTCGGAATCCTATCTCTCCCGACCCGACCGTGCGCTTTAACGATCTGGCATTTGCCGTGCATGCCGTGATTCTGAGTATAATAGTTTACTCACAATTCTGGCCTCAGATTTGGGGGTTTAGGGTTTCTAGGTATCAACATGTCAGCTGGCCGGTCGCGGGACTTTTCTGGGGTTGCCTTTTGGCAATCCTCATTTTAACCGTGGTGGTGGTGACTCAGAGTCCAGACGGAGGATCTGACCCTGCATATTGGGCATGGATTGACGTGGTATGTCGAAAATTCGGTTAAAGTAGCGGAACTATCAACGAATGCTGACCCGACCGGTAGCTTTATGGATTATCTTATGAGAAAGTACTCATTACAATCGTTAAATATTGCCCTCAGGCTTGGGTCAACTACAAGCGAAAGTCTACAGTCGGCTGGAGTATCTCACAGATTCTGCTGGACCTTGCAGGCGGTGTTTTGTCGCTTGCACAATTAATCATAGACGCCAGTTTCCAAGATGACTGGAGCGGTGTGACTGGAAATCCACTCAAGTTCTTACTCGGTAATGTCACTATCCTTTTCGATCTCGTTTTCGTGGTGCAGCATTATATACTATATAAAAGCTCTGGTGATGGCGAAGATGATAATAAGGCACCAGATCCAAGGACACCATTGCTTCCAGAAGAACAAGCCCTCCAAAGATAGAGGGTGACGGTCATAGGCATTTCAAATGAATGAAAATTCGCCTTTATCGAAGAACTTAAATGCCGGACTATCTCGATCTAGCCTCGTCACGGAACGGATGAGATTTGAAAACCTTTGTGAAGTTTCTAAATATCTCTGTAACGTTATTGTATAAATCAGTCACTGTTAGGCCGATACATGAGCTTAAATTGGAGGAAATCCGAAATCATCGTAGGACCACTGCTTAAACCACAATACCAACCAAGGAATCTCCTTCAATGTATAGAAACCCAGCAAATTACATCTCGGTTATCTGGCAAGCTTGTATTCACAATGGTATCGAAAAAGTAGCCGATTCAACTACGAAGATCTCTATACTGGTAACGTTAGTTGTAACGGTGATGACTGCCTATATGTCTTTGTAATATACAACCCCTATGAGAGTGTAGGTGTGTTGAGACTCTGGTGATAATATTACACTATATAAATAAGGCGGTGGTATCCTCCAGGAGTGGGGATGCAAACCAAAAAATGGAATATCAATTTCATACGCCTCGTGACTGACGAAGGTTGCGAATTCGAATGACCTCGGACTCAGGATGTCGACACGATAGACCGATCGATTAACAGCTGCATCTGATGAGGCTATCATGGGGCGGGCTGAGATCGAAAAATACTATGTTTTTTCTTTGTGAGCTCGCATCGACTCGTCTGCGAGAAGGGATCAGACTCAAATCTCTAGAAATTCAAGCTAGAATCAAGCGATCCAAGACGCAGTTCCTCTTTAGGGGACACTTTCTCCATTAGTTGCCACAAAGTTGCAGTGGCGGTGCTCTGGGAACGCACCGCCACCCACCTGATCAGCTTCTATCTTTAACCGGGGTGGTTTACGAGAAAAATATTGCCTTCACTCCATCACTTTTATTAGTAACCACAACAACCATTTATGAATAACTAGTGAATGTAAAACGCATCTCTAGGCAATCTTACACAGTGCGAGGGTTCTTCATCCGTGCCAGGGAACCCTCTTAGACCAGAGGTGTTGTTAGAAATGCTGATTTGTAACAGTGTGTAACATGTGTATTTTTGGTATTATTGACTCTGAGTGCAATTCTTGATTAAAATACAGAAGATTGTAGAACAGGAGGAACGAAGTGAAGATTTTCACTTATACGTGTAAGCCATGCCAAGGACACTAAACCATATTAGGAAGCTCATTTCCAACACACCCCCTCAGATGC
>NPHW01004048.1:0-25389 GCA_002240705.1 Elaphomyces granulatus
CTTGAAGAGTTGAAATTTAAATAAGCAGGGTGTTCAAGTTGCCTTGAGTTGCCTTGCCCGTTGGTATTGTATATGTAGAAAAGGGGAAGTGGAGGAAAACACGCTACAGTCGTAGACACGAAATACCCTCTTTTAATTGTATTTACATATATCTAAATGTAACCGACGCGTTTAACTGTTGTCCTCGTCTTTCTACCAAGTTTTGGAAAGTTTCGGGCTAGATTCGGGCTTTGAAATACTCAACACTCCACTTAATTGATGTTTTACTCAGCGAAAGAAGCTTCCAACAGGTGGACTTCGTCAATTCGCTCGGGTATATTGCTAGGCTTAATTACATCCTCCGATTCATTGGGGATCCCGCCCGGAGGACGGTATGGACTTGGTGACTCAGGAGAGGACTGAATAAATTTCTTGTTAGTATATATATATCGCTAAGCAGTTGGACCTTTAAACTAACCGGTTGCGGCCCTATCCAGGTAGGAGAGATGGGGATTGGAGATGACATGTAAGGCATAGTATATATATATATATATATAAATGATGGTTTAGAGAAAGAAGACTACCTAGTAGTATTTGGGCGACTGCTTGACCCAAAGAAGGGTGTGGGAGTGGGGGAGGCCGCGTTTCTGGTATTCGATCACCGAGACATGAGCGACATATTCGCCAAGAGCGTCGTGAGTCTTCAAATCTTGCATCATGCTGTCCTGCTTCATCTTAAAGACGCGAGCAACCAAGTCGGGGCGGTCACGCCATGTCTGCATCGGAACGCCAGCGTCATCTGTCAGCAACTCAGCGTCGATATCCTCCCAGTGGGGATTAGCGGTGAAAGTGATGAAATATCCGGGCTTGCCGAAAGTCCGCACGATGGCCATGGAGTCCTGAAAGGACCTTTGCATGTTGTGCACACCTCCGGGGAACGAAGCGGGATGAAGAACATTGAAGGAATTGTTCCGAATGTAGGTGTGATAGCGATAAAAGGCCCAGACCGACAGCAGGTCATGGATTCGGGGTTTGCCTATCAGCAAAAAGGATTAGTATCCACCGTAACTCATGAGGGAAAGGACGTACCGGCAGCAGTGGGACCCTGTATGATAGTCGAATGCCCTGGCTAAAACCTCGACGGCGCATAGAAAAGCACATAACTAAGAGGCAAATAGAGAGGGTGTTAGAAGTGAATATAGGTGGCCCTCAGCCGGTTGAGGGTCGGAGAAATCTTCCGGTGGATCAATCTGCAGAAGATCCTCCAGAAACGGGTCTCCGGGCTCAGTGGAAGAAGGGACATCCCGAAGGTAGAGACACACATCGCGATAGCTGGTTTGGGAATATTCGTTATAGCGGACAGTTGGGTAGGGAGATCGTACTGACGGCCGGCCTGGCGGTTCGGAACCAAGCGTAGCTGCGGTAGACCGTTGAGATCAGCATGTCTCGCGCGGTAGAAGATGTGGCGAAAAGGATTTTCATGGCGCAGAAGATGGTCAGCAAGCCGAACTGAGTAGTCTGGCCTCCTGTGGGTCGAGAAAGTCAAGGGGACCCTCACCTCTCCAATGAAGGTGGCGGCACTCCAACCGAAGCACGTGTCCAAGAAGCTAGTGGCGCAGATCGGGCAGGCAGCTATCTCGGCATTCCAAACAGCAGGCGAAATGGTAGTCAGGTGGCAACGGAAAGCCGCAACTATCACATTGTGAGACGATGGGAACAGCATGAAGGGAACTTGGTTGGGATGGAGGATGATTCTAAATGGTCGCTCCAGTAATAGCGTTGACTTACTTCAGCTGTACTTCAGCTGCCTAGGTAGGCCATTGGGATCGAGGATGATCCTGAGTGGTTGCTTCCATAGCGTTGACTCACTTCAGGTGGCATCACTGATGGAAGGAAACTTATAAAGAGTGCAAGCGGACATGGATCACAACAGAAGAAAACCAATTCAAGTTGGACCGGAGAAAATTTTATTATTAGTGAAATCATTTGTTCAGAAGCTACATACCAAGAATCTGAAGATGCATAATTTCAATGATCAGATATCCGATGGGCAGTATCGTGCCATGGAACAGTCATGGCTTTTATTTTCACGGTGAGCAGGAGAAGGAGGGGATGTCCCGATACGTATCGAAATGCAACTGTGGGAAGAGCCAGACGTCATACCCCCACTAGCCGCCCTCCTGCCATTCGGAGGTGGTTGACCAACTGCGTTGCCTCCTCGGTCGATTATACCCACACCGTCAATACCTCGCACACTGTTGGCTGACCTCCCTATTCCGAAAACTGGCACTGGAAGGGACCAAGGAAATACAAACAATGATCACCCTAGTCCAGAAAAATTGTCCAGTGCTGTAAAGCATCTACTACCCACCGCTGCGCTGACATATCTGGCAACCCCGGCGCTTTGCAGCGCTGGACAATTTTTCTGGACTAGGGTGATCATTGTTTGTATTTCCTCGGTCCCTTCCAATGCCAGTTTTCGGGATAGGGAGGTCAGCCAACAGTATGCGAGGTATTGACGGTGTGGGTATGATCGACCGAGGAGGCAACGCAGTTGGTCAACCGCCTCCGAATGGCAGGAGGGTGGCCAGTGGGGGTATGACGTCCGGCTCTTCCCACAGTTGCATTTCGATACCTATCTCAACACCCGAACTCATACATCCACGCCATCTAAGTTCTTAGTGTCCTCATCAAAGTCAAAGTATCCACTCTCATTCGTCGGAAAATCTTAGTTCCCTCTTAGAAGACTGTAAAGACCCCTTCTTATTCGTCTCCACTACTTTTTAGTTCCCCATGAATAAAGGTCATTTCTAGCGAGCTCACCGTAGTTAGCGTCTGAGCACTGAGACTATCCTTAGGAATCTACTGACTATGTAAGTCATGACTAATGGGCCAGGCAAATGCCCCACCATAGGTGAATGATCTTGCAAACCGCTACCGAAAGGATCGATTGAATCTCACAGAAAAGTCTCCATGCTTCATCTCTCACAGTCCATTGTTCGGGATGTGTTCGAATTCGTCTCGGTCGTCGATGTCCTGCCAGTGCTTTGGTCAAGCAACTTCGCTCAGTTACAACTTCTCGTCAGTTGGGAAATCGGTTGGCGTCCTCGATCGCTGAAGCTCTGGAATATTCAACTTGCTATCATACATATTTTGCTTAATCAGCAGCGAGCTCAACTTCGCATTGACTGTCTTATTAGCGTTTATTGGTACGTCGTTCTGAAAGGCTTTATCCGAACGGCACCTGAGCCTTCTTCTTCCTTTGGCAACTTTACTCCGCACCTGCATCCTAACATGACTGAAGCGTCTCTTACAAAAGAGCAACATTACGACCTTACAGTCGATACTATCGCTCCGGCAAGCTACGCTTTTCAATATCAACTGAGCTACCCTTGATAGCCAAGCTTTTTGGGGTTAGTAATGAGGTGGCTGAAGAAGAAAGAGGTAACTTGAATACTATGCAGCTATATCTAATTTAATCATTTTAGGACACGATGTCATTGTCGACAACCCGTTCGCAAATCTGCGTATATGCCGGCTCCTTCAAGCGCTTTGGGAAGCTCCCTGCAGTTATTAATCAAGCACCTCAAACCTTTGAAGAAAAGGTATAAGTACAAGGACTTGCATGGCAGCAGAATAACGCGCTGAAGAAGCGATATAAATAATAACCAAATTTCAATCTCATCAATGCAAGCGTTCATTGTTCAAGCTGCAGATTGAACCGAATTCAACAAATTTGTCACTTCCTTTCTGATACCACTTGACCCAAGAACTTTACCAAAATGGCAACCAATCGATCGCGAGCGACATTAGCCGGCCAAAAGAGAACAGCCTCATCGCAACTGGCATATTCTGGTGGTAGTAGAATCTAAACAAGGGACAAGCAGATAGCGGGAGTTATTTAGCGACGCCCTCAGGTTATTTAGCGCCAATACATTCGTTGATAAATACAATCATTCTCGGCTTATGGATCTGCGGAAACCGGTGGTCATTGTCAAAGTCGAGCATACTAGCTCCAGCCCGTCGATGCCCAATCCAACTTCAAAGAAAGTATCGTCGTTAACTCGAGTGCAGGAAATCCTAGCAGCTCCAGGATAAGTGGGATGGCGATTGGCTCTAGGAACATACAGATCGCGACGCATTCGGAGTAGATTCGTGTCTCCAGCATCGATTTCACACGGGCCTGCTAACCGAGGTTTGAACGCCAAAAGAACCTCGCAATAACGCCAATCATCACTGATAAAATAGCCGGTGTTACAAGAAAGGCATAGTGGTTGGGGCTCGTCCAGCAGTCAAGAGCAAGTGATATTTTACGTGATGGTGATAGGTCACGCAATAGCCCCTCTTGAATCGCGTCGAATCGTTGTAAGAGAGAGGCCTTTATAAAGGTTCGATGCGGAATTTGAATATTTGGCCGACAAAGAGAAAGAAGTTTGCGGAAGCTATCATGTTCTACTAAACGAAACGGAAGGTTTGCTAAGAGGCACAGGCTTCTTATGAGGATGCGGATAACCTTGATCAGGCCGTTTTTCTGGCCATAGGTGCCAGGATCCGTCTGACTCAGAATCTATGGGTTGAGCAGGGTTTGATCAACGGGTGTCCTCCATAACCCCGCCGGTTTCCAGAGGCTAACAAGTGGTAAGGGAATCACAGGCAGTTTAAGCACCGTTTCCTGTATTGACTCTTTATCAGGAGATTCGCAAGGAACAAATACAAGAGCCATTGACTCGAGCCCAAGTGGGGTAGATCTGCAAGTAATTCGGCCGAAGTGGCCGATAGTAAATGTTGGGGGCGGGGGCGAGTGGATTTGTCCAGCGTCAAGGTGATCTACCCACTGGCCAGACTAGAGCAGCATCCAGGCATTCAACTAAGGGGAGATGAAGCTCCACTTACTGAACAGGTCGAAGAAATCGCGACCTTGCTATTCCCACCGCGTACAATATCTCGTCAAGGCCTGTGGCCTTCCTCGGCATGTGGAACTTCAAGAACGAGCCATTGAGCTGGCCAGGAAGTTTCCAATTTACTACCTCGGAATATTACCCTCGATGTCAAATTCATCAAATCGGTGCTATAGCCGTGGCTACCTCAGCCTTCACTATCTCACGATGTATTACAGGAGACAACAGGATCCCCTGGGACAGTCCGACGTAGCGTTACCTCGAGGAGGTGAGCAGTGGAGTGTTGGTGCTCCCGGAATTCGAGAGGGTTAGTTCTAATTACCTAGGTAATTGAAAATTGGTTGTCAGTCGTTTACAAGCTAGGATGATTAAAGGTAGATGACCAAATCCGGTTATATGTTGGAGAGGTCTTCTGCCGTGTGCCGGACTGCAACCTGCAAACGGTAAGCATTCAAGTTTTAAAGTGATGAAAAATCGGGTTGGAAGTATCTGCTAATCATCTTAGCACCAATTTTCCGGGCGCAAGAACCTCCTTACGCACGTTAAAAACCATTCCATGGCAACGTAAGTGCTACGCACCTGGTGCGCCATCGAAAAGCGAGTGGGAAGACCTCCGAAAAATAAAACGCCGCAGCAAAGAAAACGCAGTCGCCGCCTGGAATTTCTTTACCAGCACAAATCCAACAAGAAATTACCGTCGACCGAGACACTAAAATAGCCTCCAATCCGGAAGGATGGGTTTACTCAGGCGTACTGGGAGAGAAACGCCCCCCAACGGTACAAGGACCTTGTGATTAAAGCCGCAGGGAAGCCGCCCGAACTCAGACTCCGGCGCTTCGCGCTCTCGCGTCCAGGTCGGGACACGGAGATTTTACCGCTTATTATAAGCGTTTCGCTCACATGGACGCCCAAACATCTTGCCGGTGCGGGAGGGAGAAAACCTTTCGGAGTCACTCCCTCACAACCCTCCGCGTTTAGCAGGTCGAGCTAACTCTCTGCCCGACACTCGAACACCCAGCGCCGGTGGAGCCCGAAGTAAGGTTGCATCGGCGGCCTTCTTCCTTTGCCCTGAAGCCGACGGCACTCACACCGGCACGCCCGGACCCGCCGAACACCCAGAACCGGTGGAGCCCGAAGCGGGCCCAGCAGAACCGCCCATTTTGCCGGGAGAAAGAGGCAACGGCCTCCGGAACCAGCAGAACCGCCCGCCACTTTGCCGGGAGAAAGAGGCAACGGCCTCCGGAACAGCAGATGGCCACGACTTTCTCGAAATATCTTCCTGCCATCTTGTTCGTCTACTTCCACTTCTTATCTTCTTACTTTCTTGAATTATTCAAAACTTTGCTATATTATGCTTTGTGATACCTATCCTGCAAAAAACTGTCTATGTTTCTTTCTGTTATCCGGATAACTAGTTACTGGAGCCTACTGCCTACTGCCTCATATGCTTGGTTCAGTACGTATCGAGGAAAGCTCTGTCACGTGAGCACGCCAGTATATGTACTTCCGTTGTCTCCTCTCTTTCTCTTGTCTTTCCTTTCTTTGTACTTAGCACTTAGTATCCTTGATATGGTATCTTGTTGAGTACTATATTTATAGATCCGCTACATGGGCCCGCGTGGCACCGAAAGCGTAGGAAGATAAGAGTTCATAAAAGAATTAAGATTCAACAGCAGATACCCCATATATAAATGAGGCAGGATCTATGATCAGTAATTTCAATTCTCGGCTTTCACTTTCCATTAAGAGCAGTGCCCATGTTACGTGAGCATATGCTGCACACTTCATAATCAATGTCTGGAAAAGAAGGAAGAGAGGAAGAAGGAACAGGAGAAATGAATGAGAATCATGTGACAAACCGTAAATTTGAATATATGTATAATCAAAGGATTGTGGGAATATGGTAAGAAGACTGAAGTCCAAATTTGACGCTTCATGTATCTAAAATAATGATTTTGAACGGTAAGTGGTATATACTATACAGCATGATTCCAGCAGTATTTGTGTAATAAAACCACAGGAGGCATAGGAACGTGCATGGATCTAAATTGGAGGGAGGTGACGTGGAAGATGGAAGTCAACCAAGCAAGAAAAGCTGTAGAGGGAAATGCCAATCGCTATGCAGATCAAAGACGCGTTGTATAACAACATCCCGGTGAGAGTACCTTATATTTTGCCAGAGGAAAACCGAAAGGATTTGGGAGGAAGGAAGCGAAAAAGACACTGCAGCTGATATAAATGCAGTATAGCTAAGATAGCCAGATAAATCGGTCAGTCATATCATAGTTTCGAGGAATGAAGCTCTCTTTTCTTTTGGCTAATAGTCTGTCTCTTGGGTCGACCACTTCCATTTTTTCGTTTTTCAGAATCCCTTTTCTGCGCGATGAATGCCCACGATTCCATAGGCGACCGGGACCCGATGTATTTGCCATGTGGACTAAATGCTTCAACCTTCGGTAGCGTCGTAGATGTTTTCGGATTCTCCCTTACCCGGATCTGGGCTGTAAGTTCGATCCAGCCACATCCCTCTATCAAAAGGTCTATTGACATCACTTTGTATGGCAATGGTGGTGGTTGGATACCCTTGTCATCCAGAATTTTCTTGACTATTGTGGGCAGATGATTTTGAGTGACGTCAAAGTTCAACTCGAAGATACCGGCTGAAGATAGAATGTCTCCCGTCCCATCCCTCGTGATATTCTTGCCGATATAGGCCCGTTTCTGCGTTTGCACCTCGATTGCCTTTTCGGTTTTCGTCACATGTGTTTCTAAGGGGAGGAAACAAGCAGCCAAAACAACATCCACGGCGTCGACAGGCGTTATTCTAATGAGACCGCCACCGAGAAGAAGGGACTGGCCTGGCTTGATCGTAAGTCGCTCAGGGCTTACTCTTGTCGTCATAATTAAATCGGCCTTATGTTCGTCCTTAACGAAATTCTGCAGTGTCTCGCGGTGCAGACCGGGCAAATCAATCACCTCACCCTTCCCACGTCCAAACGGTATTCTGATTGGTGAGACCGTTGTTCCCGGGAGTGGTGATACAATCGGCAGGGTAGGGAATAATTCTTCACGCGGTGCAGGTGGCAAAAGATTTTCTGAATTGAGTATCGAGGTGTCTAACTCTCTGAGAGGATTGAAACCTGTCTGCCTCTGATTGAGTAGTTCTTCAACTTTCTCTAGATCCTTAGAGCTTTTAGGGAAGCAAGTTTGAATAAAACCGCTTTTACCCACATTAGCTTTACCTACCACCCAGATGCCGCCCCCATGCTCCCTCATATCTTCCTTTACTGTTTTCGTCCACCAACCCCGATGCGCGCTGATCATATGAACGTTCCCTAGACGCACATCCTCACTTTTTATCCGGAGAGTACTTAGAAGAATATTCCGTACGTATTGCATTTTGGAATCCACCTGCTCTTTTGTCGCCGCCAGTAGGTCAGATCGCGTTACGACGAAGCTAATGGTAGTCATCCGTTTTCCATATTTGTATTTAACAGTCTTTGCCCTTCGGTTCCTTGAGCGTTGTCTCTGTAGAGAAAGGGCCTTGTAGATTCCAGGAATGATAGACATTGGAAAGTCCGCTGCATCAATAACATGGTATATCCGATTCCTAGTATGAGGGGATTCATCCAGGAATGCACCAATTGAGTCGATTGTGGGCGATGGCGCGGAGACGCCCTCGTTGTGGTGAACGAGATTGTGGCATCTATCGCAGACTTGGGCAGGAGAAGCACTCGCCTCCACGGCAGCAACAGGGCTTTCAATCAAAACACCATCTGTCAACAGCAGATTAGGGACCAGATATACCGAGCACGCTTGAATTTGCGTTGTACTTACGACTTGGCAGAGATATAACCTGATTTTCGACTGTCTCGGAGTTCTTGCCTCGTATATCTATTTCAGAGGATTCCCCGAGGTGCCCTGGATTGTTGGTATTACCTGGAGCCCCATTTCTTCTCTCAATTGCTTTTTTCGTCTTATCCCAAAGTTTGCGGGCTTTCTTTCTGCTTCGGCTGTAATATCCTGGTTCGTTCGGATCAGAGATGTGCGCATACGCACCACATCCAGGACAGCAAACTGGAAGGATATCAAGAGGTATGGACTCTGCGTTAGGTTCCATAGAAGGCCCATCTGTAGTCGTAAGAGTTTGGAGTGAGGTTCGGTTTGTTCTTCGTGGGAGGGAAAGCCGCACGAGACATTGTGTTCGTCTTGGAGATACTGGTGAAAGGTAATGTAAAGAGTGCTGAAATAAACTGTGCGGCTTGATTAACCTGAAGGCCATTCGAAGCTCATAGCTATGCCATCGCATCATGACTAGAATCTTGGATTCGGAGACTCTGCGGAGAAAGAGTCTGTTTGCAGCGTTGGTCTGAATGGGCAACCGCAGAAAAGCTATGATATGTATACCAGATACGATTTGCTAATACTTTATGCCTTTTACAGACGGAGATCAACCCTTTAAGTACATACCTTGTATGAATATTAAGATTGTATATACGGAAGAACTCTATCAATAAAATCTGACTGTAAAATGTGTTGCAACCGACATGAGTGACGAGCCTTTGGCTTCATGCAAAAGCCCCTTCAATGTGTGAATAAATTTGAAGATTCTTTCGCCAGCTGAAGACTAAGATGCATAGAATACACAAGAGAAACCGCCCCTGACGCCCTGACACGATTGAGAAGATGTCAAAAAACTTTCGCGAATTATGCCCGACCTTTACCCTTTCCTTCATTTTCATGATTCTCATTTTCTCCTTGCTCGCATCCTACTTGCTCCTCATCATCATCGTCCTCATCCATGAATTCGTCATCCTCATCGAAGCCGATATATTTCTTCGGTGCAGCATGGCTAGACGACGACGAGCCAGGCAGGTCCTCATCATCGCTTCCCTCATCACTATCGTCATCGGAGCCGGGCGGTGTGTGGCTAGAACCATCATCGCTAACGCTTGTGCTCGAACCGCTCATAATTGCATCCCGAAGATTGTCTTTCCAGTTTCCATCACTCATCGCCCGAATGACAGCATCCCTGGCTTTCTCGCTCATTTCCTCCTTATCTTCCACCCATTGTCCGTCCAATCTACTCTTTCCCCCACCAGTCCTGAGCTCTTCCTGACGTCTCTCGGCAAGCTCAACCACAGCCTCCCATCTGCGCCTGCGTTCTTCCTTTTCTTTGCGATCCATCTCCGGCTTTACCGCAAGGTACTCAGCTAATGCTTTTGCTTCGCTAACGGTGCGAAGACGACGCCCATCAAGATTCCTATTGGACCCATTGTTCTCTCCTTGGTTACGCTTGCGTTTGCTCGACATGCGACCACCAGCGGCGCGGAGTTGGGAGCCGAAGCCCCCCTTCCCGCCGCGAAGGGGCACAGAAAGGCGCAAAGGTAGAAGGACTGAATTTGAATTGGAAGACAAGCCATTGTTGGCAGGGATGAGAGACAAAAGACATTGCGATGAGTAAGGGAGAAGCTGCTTGTTGCATGTAGTAGTCAGGGTAAGGCCGACAGCGCTCGGATTCAGTGACGAAGGTAGAAAAGATGCGATTTTATTTGTCAAATCGACTACCGTGCTTGTCGAGGGAAGAGATATTGAAAGCGTTGGAGGAAGCGAGAGTCCAGGGAAGGAAGAAAGAAGAACGTTCACAAGTTGTGGCATTATGTTGGCGGTTATCTCCCAGTCAATGAAGTATAAAGATAGCTAATGAAACACTAAGAAGAGAAATACGCTTGGGGCTGGAGACGGTTGCGTGGATTGAGGTTGAGGATGTTGATTTTTTTGGTTGATTGTGAAATGATGGCGACGAGGTTGGGTGAAATCTTTGGCCTTAGTTTCTATGAGAAAGTCACGTGGGGTCTGGATAACGATCTAGCTAATTCAGGAAGTCTGAGATTAGGGCACGAACCCTAATGATTCCTCAACCACATGCGCACAATTTTTGGTCCACTTCAACCTAGTCAAGTCACTTAACATTCATTATACCCTTCACGCGTTGTCAAAGCGATTCCCCGAATAGCGCCAGGAACTCGCGACAATGTATTTAATGCCTTTTATCCGCAAAGAGGAAATCAGACACTAACAAGTCATTGCAGGCTTATTCCCAAGGCTGACCGTAAAAAGATTCATGAGTACCTTTTCCGCGGTGTGTGAACGTCTTATGGTTTCTACTCACAGATTCCTAGCTAACTTTTATTTGCTGCTGAAGAGGGTGTGCTCGTGGCCAAGAAGGATTTCAACCTCCCAAAGCATGGCGATATTGACACCAAGAATCTCTATGTGAGACCAATCACTTTTTATATCTGGCTACGCGACGAATCTATGGTTGTCTAACATTTTATCAACTTGAATCAACAGGTGATCAAGGCCTGCCAGTCCCTCAATTCCCGCGGATATGTCAAAACTCGCTTTTCATGGCAGTACTACTATTATACCCTCACCCCGGAGGGTCTCGACTATCTACGAGAGTGGCTTCACCTCCCGGCTGAGATTGTGCCTGCCACCCACATCAAGCAACAGCGCTCACATGCTCCTCCTCGTGGTATGATGGGTGGTGACGACCGCGGCGAACGCCGTCCCGGTGGCCGTGGTCGCGGTGATCGCGGTGATCGCGGTGATCGCGGTGATCGAGGTGAAGGCGGTTACAGACGCCGTGACCAGGAGAATAAGGAAGGTGGTGCTCCGGGAGAGTTCGCACCCACTTTCCGTGGTGGATTTGGCCGTGGTCGTGGTTCCACTCCTCGTGAAGGCGGCTTTTGATTACCCTTTGCAATATGTGTTGTAACGAAGAACCTTAAAAGAGATTTATGAGAAAGGATTCCTTATCCAGCCTCTTACCGCAGTGATGAATTGCAAGCTTCTCATTTGATATGCGTGATCTTAGAGAACTTCATATCCCCGTCGTTTCAAGATTAGTCGGGGCATTAATTGCTTCAGGCCGTTAATAAGGTTTTAGTACAGTCGCCAGTTATAATAAGGCAAGGAGGTCTTTATTACAATCGAACTTGGATTTATCCAGCCATTATAAGCCAGAAACACTTCATCAACAGCAGCAATACACGCCCTGAGTATTCATTTGAGACGTCTTTGAATGGAACGCTACACCCATTGATAGTGATAGGGCAGAAGTGAGATTTTGAGCCCTTTTGACATACCAAGATAAAGAAGCCCGCTAGAACATATGCAGATGAGGATAATCATTAATGTTCACCTTTCCTTTCCTTCTTTATTACTTGTTGAAAAGTAATGAAGCACACAAATCTGTGCAATCGCCCCTCGGGGGTTTTTTTCCGTGGCCAAGTGAGACTTTTACATTGTTCAACAATCCTCCACTAGCATGCTAGCTGGCTGCTGGTACCTTTAACGGAAGTAAGGGTCAGATATTAGTAGAAATATCGATCGGTTTAGAATCCGTTGGAACAGTCGGCCTAAAAGTTTCCACGGCGTAACGATTTCTGCATCCCTCGCGAAAGGTGAAACTTGCAGTAGATAGACAACCTCGGAACATGCGATGTCGCAATACATTCTATAGCTCGAGATTGTTTCGCCCAATTTTTCAGAGAGGGCTTGAAGGCCATGTTTGGCGAACTCACATCACAACAATAACTTTGCTGCAAATAGCTAAAGTCCGGTAGCGGATATCACCACTCACAAGAAGATGGCATGGGTTGCCTCAATTACAAATTAAGTCTCGTTTGGAGAGACTTCGCGAACGCCGTTATTATCGAATTCCTAGACACCCCAATTTAGTAACCTGTCGGTTGTTGTCAGTTGAGGTCATGAGGCTCCTTCCCCTTTTCTCCCTCAGACAACGAACGAGTATTGATAAGATTGTAGATACCCATCGCTCCTTTTCGACTGGAGGATAATGCATTCGCCAATAGCGATGAGATGGAAAAGTAAGTACCCGACAAGGCAATCTTACTCAGTGCGAGGCTAGATTGCCGACAAGGGTAACGCTCTTGCCTGCATAATATATTAGTTATATGTACAAACTGATGGAAGCACGAAAGACAAGGCAAGCCGAAAGACCCTCTGCTTTTACCTCAATTTCCTCAGACTATGGACTTAATGGTGCGACGGTGATGTGTGGCGAGCGGCGGTGTGTGGCGGGTGACGGTTTTGCTAGATATATTCCACAGTGTGACTCAGAATCCACACTATACCCAATTCGCCGCCATTCCTTTTTTGGTTGGATCGTCTGAGGTAAGTAAAATCCCTTCGAGAGATTCGTCCTCCAAAGGAGAAAATGTAGAGCAAGGAGGCTCGATATAAACAATATTGGACCTGGCTGCTTTGAAGGCTGCCCAATGCTTCCCTTATCTCAGCAGTATCATGCTCGATGTTGGCTTTGCTGGCATTCTGAAGAGCATCATTAAGAGCGTCGCATGCTGCTTCTAGCGTTGCATCGTTATCTTTGGGAAAGCTGTACTAGTAATGCTCTTCCTTTTCAATCTTCTGAGGGATAATGGCTCGGGCATGGCTGTAGAATTTATTCCTCCTTGGCGAAGACGGGGTCGCAGGTGGGCTGAACCAGAGTCCTGACAATCATCTACTATAGGGTGCTTGCAGCAGGTGCAGTGAGATTGTTTATGCGATGAGGGATACATAGACAACACTGCCATTAACCGGATTTATTAGGTTCAATACACTACTTTGGGAGGTGATGTGTTGAACAGTTGAATGGTGACTCGTGAGAGAATCAGGATGGAGGCGCACTGGCGCAGGGGAGAGACGGACTTAGTGATTGCCAAGGTGAATCATCCTTTAGGTCACTCACAACAAGCAGATGTGCATTCACCGTACTGTGGCTCGTTTAAAAGAGTTCTTCTCATGGTGAATAATCTCATTGAATTTAGGATTCTAGATGTTTTTAATCTTTGTTTTCTTCCCAGATGACTAGGTACTAATGTCAACTTTGCTTCCAGTTCAGCAATTAACTAAAGCCTCAATATTGTTATAGTCTCTGGAGTGGTGCTTGATAGTTACGGCTGCATATATCTTGATTCGAGATTCGAGATCTGCGTACAACGCTTTTAGTTTCCCCAGACCATCGGGAATCTAGTCAGCCATCTATGTAACAATGTCCATGTCCCAAACTCGACTTGAGCTACTTCTCACTATCAAGGTATGGACTTGCGACGAGCCTATCGGTCTTGCTAGTAAAACAGCTAACATGCTAGTAAGGCACCTGTGAGAAAGAGATGATCATCCACTAAAAGTTCAATTGTCAGTAATCCGGAAGATACATCCAGCAAACGTTAGTAAAGGAAACCTGATGAAACGACGGAGGAATACTGCTCGCTTGATTCTAGTAGGAAGGATCATCACTACATGTGGGGAAAGCAAAGAGAAAGAGGCTATGGACCCAGCAAATTGGTGTCCTTTGAACGTGTTAGCACTTCATATTACCAAGATGCATGCTGGTGAGGTTTCACGTGCGTCCACTTACAATTGACTATTCCACGATATCCCTAGTTGAAAATATTTGCTGGCTTATTAATTGACAAATATCCAGTCCTTCATCCACGTTAGAGAAACCCTTGCCGATAATTATTCGATCACATCGGTAAATATTGAACCTGGCGATATCGTATTCGTTGCCGACTCCGTCAATATTTTGAGAAAAATAAATTATTATTATTCTCAGTACATATCGAATTATAGGGGTTTTTTTCGATATTGAGAATATTGAAAATACTGAATGCACTACTGGTATTCATAAAATCTGTTTGTCGATTTATCGGGAACAGCCCTAAGCTGCGTACCTACTACCCAAAGGCAAACATAGGATTGCGTTACATATAAAGCTGGATCCTACGAATCGGGTTTTCTCCTCGGCCTGGCCACATCATCTTCTTAAAGGCCTAGGTGATGCCGACAGTAATAGCTTACACAAAATAAATTGGCCGGAAGGTTGCGTGAGGCCATTTTATTATATGAGCCGGCTCATCACCCACGAGAAGCCACAACTTACTACGGTAGTACAAGGCTATGTTCGGACTTTTGAAAATTGAATCAGCAGCCGGGGTTACGGCATTACTGAACATGTTGTGGAGCTTGTCGAAGCATCCAAAAAGGATATCTATTCCCGGTTATGTGGCTCCTCTTTTATTATTCTTCTTCCCCTCGCAAGGCTGCAGAGCCATCCGTCATTGCTAGTGTGTTACCATCACGCACCAGGTGGCAGAAATTGGTCTATCAATGATCAATATATAGGAAATGGGTCTCAGATGTTGTAGAGAACATACTATGAGATTATTGAGAGATTATTTGTTTATGTATGAGGTAATAGCCATCCGTTTTAAGGGCCCCAGCGTGTTGGAATATAGACGAGTACAGTAGGACGTTCTGCACTTTGATGGGTTTATACGGTAGCTATAGGTCTTTTATGTATGTTAAGCGGTTCAGTATTCCCAGTGCCCACTGTTTTCTATAGCATCAGTTAAAACTTGGCATTGCAGTAACACACTGATAAAGTTAATGAAATTACGTGAATATCACCATTCTTGCCTTTCCGCTGACAATATGCTTTCTTTGACACAGCACAGTCATGTAATAGCCAGTAGGTACATACTTGAGTGTTGGCTGTCTTGGAGAGTTACCTACATGTAGGACCACTTCAATATCAGTCAAAGTTACTACTAGATATTTCTTAACAGAATCCCGAGAACTTGCATAATAAGGCACGATAATCACGGAGTGGATTGATTTAACTGGAAACAGAAGTAACCAGTTGACATTTACATTCTTTTTGGGGGGGGGGGGCAAAAAATAAAAAAGGCTCAAATAGTATCATGATTCACCGTCGAGGGTTACCGCAGACATATGTGCGATAGAGTATTAAATGAAAGAACATTTAGAAATAGACACCATTGATCCAACTAGGGGTTGTTTCAATCCATGCTTGAGTGGGAATTGTAGATTCTAAAATCCTCTAGTGAAGTGAGGTCTAACCAAGGAGGAGAATAAATATTACATATACAAACACAGCCCTCAGGAGGGATAGTATGCCCAGTCTTTACAAAACGTGTATGTATATCAACAGGAAAAAAAAGGTACAACAAGGGCAACATACAGGAAAATCCCAAAAACCGGTTGGTTGTATAAAGTGATTTTGGTAAAATTTTCACAAAAGTTCCACGAATGCATTCGTTGGAGGAAAATCCTTCTTGAATCGCTCTTCTCATCATTGCCAATTGGTGGTATATCCTTTTTCCTGCGTCGGTTGCGTTGCCAATCACCTCGTTGCGAACCTTGGAGCAGCCGACGTTTTAGTAAGCAGATTGTTGCGTTGCCCCATTAGTTTGCGCTTCAGATTCAGGATAAAACACAACCTTCCCCCCCGGTCTCAGCATGCCGCAACGGTCATAGAAAGACCTGGCCCTTACATAGGGGTCGATGTCCCAGTATGATCGGCGGTATTGCTCTATAAGATCCTCTCTTTTTCTCCCTAAGGTCTCGATATGTTCTTTGTCTCCTTTCAGGGTGGTGATGACCCAAGAGTGAGTGATATTTTGCAAACCTTTGGCTAATTCTTGGTGCCTAGCAAGCGCTGCGTCGCATTTTGGAGTATCTTGCATCGCATCGTTCTCGTTTGCATTCGGTTCAATATACCGGTATTCATAATCGCCCTTGCCGTCAAGCTCCTTCAGAATTCGATTTCCAGGAACAAATTCTTCAAGATCCTCGACGGAATTCGTGAAATGTACTTTCCCCGCAACCACAGGGTCCAGCCAACCTCTTATGACTCTCCAAATTCCTACAAAGGGGTTGTTTAGAACGTGGTCTTGAAAAATAGGACGGTAAGACATGTAACAGACCTGAGAAGATCCACGGTGCCTTGTGGATAAGGACCGCCCCCAAGGATTCAGGGTAGTTAGCCTCGAAACATTTAATCATGAATTTGACAGGAGCGTAATCCTGTGAGTCGTTAGGAAAGCCTTCTATAAAAGCTAACATACTGCTCACCATGTTTGCGAGAGAGAAGTTAGCCATGTCAAAAATTATCACCTATTCTGGTCAGTTCTCAAATTATGTCCGTGAGGGCCTAGAGCCGAACATACGGCAGTCTCAACCGGAGGAATGAGCAGTGATCTCGTGGCTTCAATCATGTGGACCGTGAATCTTTCGACACTTTTTTCACTGTGGGCACCTATCTTATGGAGACGGACTCTGATATGGCACATCGGCCTGCCAATCTTGTCAACACCATGAATGAAACCCTTTCCCATCCGAAGCTGCGACATAAAATCTTCACCAGCCTTCTGTGTTGTAGGGTCTGAACTCTTTGACTGTTCCATTGCCAGAGCTTCACCTCCCTTCATGATATCGTCATCAACATGCATCTCCACTGCTCTCCAGTGTAATGTGGAGATCAGCATAACAACGGCTCTGTTGACATCCCACTTCCTAGCGCGAAGGAACCTAAGGAGAAGGACATCGGGGTTGTCATGTTTGACCATACTCCAAAATGTGTCTCGAATCTCATCTGGAGACTGATCAGCAAGCGCTTTTTGGAATTCCTTCGTCTGGCCGTATTTGTCGTCTGCCTCAGCGATTCGGAGATTGACGACGTTCGAGACCGGGCTTTTCGTAGAAATGTTCTCCCCCTTTTTGTCGCCAGTGTCACCATTCCTCAGACCTAGAAAGCTCAACCTTGACTTCTTTTTCTCCTGCGTTGGGGTTCCGATCCTCGATGGGGTATCAGTCTGTTCTGATATGCGGTCTCCTTCAGCTGTAGCATCAAATATCTTCAGTAACAAGCCCCAGAATTCTAAAAGCTTTACTTCCTGTTCCTCTGTAAGGTTACCTAGATGCCCAGGAGGTACATCATCAGTCGACATCATGAAAATATCAAGGACTCCTAAAAAGCGCTCCTGCTTCTCTCGTACTACCTGGTTGAAATCCGGTAGTTTTCGGGTCCCAGAATTCGCCGCCTGCACAATCGCTCCCCCAAGAATGACACTCGCTATAAAAGTAAGAATCCAAACAGAGGACCCCTGCTTTAACTGACGGAAAGTGGCCGGTTGAGCACAGGGTTGTGTGGGAAATGCTCGGAAGCTATATTGAGGCCTTGGAGTTGAATTACGTCCGACGCGAAACAGCCAATATTCGATCTGCAGCCCCGTTCTGGGACGAGATTTAAGCTGCAGAAAAGGTGCTGCCGAGCGACTAAAATAGCAAGCACACATGTGCTGTTCAGAGGGTGAGAGCTTATCTCATGAATCAGACTTCTCATGACAAATTCGGTAATGAGAGCGACGGTTGCGATTCGCAATAATGTAGAGGGTTGTTCGAAGACAGATTAAGAGTATAATCATACAATATGGCTCAACTAGCGTGGTATGTTCATCTTTTACAGGTAAAAGCCGATATTTATGCGAACTGTAGTTACTTCGCGTACTTAAGAGGTTCAGTTATAGTACCCACATATGTATCATATCGTAATTCTCCTTGGCTGCATGCAGAACGGGAGGCCCGGACCTTATCCGGGGATAACGACCCTCACCCTAAGCGTTATCCCCGGATAGATTTGAGTCTGGAACTTCATCTGTGCTCGATCATCGCTCAGGAATTCACAGCCCATCCAAATCTCAGGCTTTTCATCTTCCTATTTTCCTGTTTTAATCCCCCACTTATTACTTGTCTTTTCGCCCATCTTAACGCTCATCGAAGTTCTAGATGGAGGGCAGCGCCGCGCGATCTACGTCGCGCCCGCGGCCCTCTTCGAGACCAACCACCCCTTTGCGACCCAGTTCCAGATCTTCCATCCGAGATACATATGGTCACAGTGGCAGCATAAACGGCGGAGGATACCATGAGTCGGCAATCAACGCGTTGGAGCCACAGTTCGCTGAGCTGGCTGACTCAATGGCTGATCTGGAGGCCAACTTCATGCACCTGCAGCTAATGCATGAGAGCGTAGCACGGTTCAGCGAGTGCTTTGCTAGTTTTCTCTATGGACTAAATATGAATGCCTTTTGTGTTGATTTTCCAGAGGTAAACCTGGACGTTCCGGAGCGGCCTGGGATTCTACTAAGAACAACAGGCTCCGATTCCTGAATCGTTTCGAAGAGCCAGGCAGGCAGAGACGCAAATACGTATGTACTCTCGTCCTCTCAGCATGATTGCTGCATCTAACAATCGACCAGAGACTACAGTTGGACCTGACAAACTAAATAATGATGCAGAGACAACATTTCTGTGAGTTATCATTTACTATTCCTTTGAAGACGGAAGTATCGAGGCTGACTTTAGCTCTCTGATGCAGTACCACAGACACTTCCTTTATAGAGAGCCCTCCTACCGCCGTTTCCTCTAAAAATACCAAGTATTCGCGCGCATCTCGTGGATCTTCAACACGTGGTTCCGTTGGTAGTCGCTATTCAACCAGAGGGACAGGCCGAAATCGCCCTAGCGCTTTGCCCAGAGGAAGGGGTCTCCGATGAGTTTATATTGCCTGCCATTCCCTGGCTACTATAAAGCTAGTTTAGGACAGGAATTGGGTCATGGCCCCTGGGTCCCATACTTCATCCAAACTGCTACTTGAAATACATCGTGGATACTAGACTCTCTTGGCTGCCTGGTCTCTTGCAAGGCTCTGAGGATGCAATCCGGCCCAGCCGGTTAGATGGCAGTGTCTAAATATTAGTAGTAAGGATCCTTGCACCTTGCAAACTATTAGTAGGTTATCATTAGGGCTTCATCGGACTCTGGTCTGTCAGCAAGGTGTTTTGTGATATCAATAATCATGAGTCCTTAGGGATGATATATAAGTCATAAGGAAGGGATTGCTGGTTGTCCGCGCCGTTGAGCCAGTATCAAAACAGATTAGTAGTAAAAGACTACCATCGTCGAGACAGACGTAGATCATGTCATTTGAGAATTTAATTCCAACATTTTTCATTCTCCGTAGTTACATGGTACTCTATGATAGGTATCTCGTTACTCTCATACTTGTTTCCTCCTGCCGTACTCTTCAGTACCAAACAAGTTGAACAACAGTTCGCCTTACGGACTATTATTAGGTAAGGTATTATACTCCGGACGGTCTCCCAAGGATCCAGGCGGCTCCTAGATTAAGGTTGCCGCGGCTGCGGGCCGTGATCCGATAGGCTCCTTTGCCGCTAGTCTCAGCAGGCTACTTTGCCGCTCGCACACGAGTATGATACATCAACGATTCTTATCCCCGTCATGACTTCCCATACAGTTTGGGTATTCAACGGACAAGGCGGGCTTGGTCACTCATCGAGCCAAGATATGTCACTACCGGCTCTGTACAACCTGCTATCGATTTTTCTGTCTTCTTCCTGAGACAACCAAGAATCGTGCCTCCTTGCTCTCCTATTGGAGATCCTGCTAGCGTTCGGTTCAGCAAGCGTGCAAGCGCCCAGTGGAGCAGTCAATCAGCAATCACAGCCTAGCCCATATATAGAGCACAGTTAGTGTCCAGGTGGCCGCAGAAGCCCTGCAATTGGAACAGCTTCTGTCTAAGCGGTTTTCGTTTCTTAATCTATTATTTCCCCAGCTTTTGAGCTTCCCATGATTGATATCGATACCAGCATACCGAAAATCATCATCTAGGTATACGTACTTCGGTTTGATATCTGTATAACAACACAGCTACCTATGCCCAATAATTACCCACAATATTCCCTTCATGGTAACGACCACTTTTACCGGCTTCTTTCTTCCCCTGTGGAGATGTACTGATCTACTCTCTTCCTTAACACTAGACATTGACATTATTGTATCTTGAACTTACCGAGCCTCAATTGGCCACACTCTTTATCGCCACTTCCAGGATACAGCACCGACAGGTGTTACTAGAGCAGATTCCTTAGTCTCTATGCAAAATTCAATCTCTCCATAATAAGCCCATTGCTCTGAAATGGCAAATGTGGTAAATGCAACTGGAGGCCTAGAGCCGGAGTTCGGTTGCGGTACGCATATCATCTGCTTCCTCTCGCTAGCTCTGACATAGTCCAGAACACCTTGCCACTATTCTTACAAGGGACGAGGATGCTGCTGAAAGGTTTCGTAACGCCTTTGTGACTACACAAGCTCCTCATACGTCGCACACGAACGCCAACGGATCACATTATTCGTCGCCTTCTCAGATTTCTTCCCAATATAAGCCCATTTATTTATGCTTAGAGTGCTCAGAGACATGTACCAATGGTGATCGGAAGACCCACAGCCAGAAAACCAGGCATCATTTTTGTGCGAAAGTCGACTTCAGTCTGCTTGTACACGCTGCTAACAGACAACAGATATTGAGTCCCGGACCGGCTCTCTGTTCTGCCAGGCATGCCACGACTTTGTCTATGATTATGGCCTCGAGCATCTTCGCCTCTCAGGAATGGCCCTTTTATGTTTGTCTAGCTCTTAACGAACTGTCATAGCTATTCTAATTTCTCATAGCATCCAGGAAGCGGCCAAATAATGACGCTTCGGCTGATGAGGTGTTCGTCAAGACTAATGCCAATAAACGGCCTTGCACGAAAGAAGGGGTAAGGGGTTTGTTCAATTTGGGACAAACCTGCTATCTCAACGTAATTTTGCAAACATTATTGCATGACCCTTTGCTCAACGTGTACTTCCTTGGGAATGGCCACCAGCCATTTGAATGCACCGTTCCTGATTGTATTGGGTGTGCAATGGTGGAAGCCTTTGCGGACTTTAACAGTGGTGAAAAGTCAGAAGGCTTTGCTGCTCTCAGTCTGTTGTTAACATCATGGAAGGCTAGCCCAGTAAGAGCCAGATGCGTATGAAGACCATCTCAGATACATCATAGCTGACGTGAAATTTCATCAGAGCTTGGCAGGCTACCAACAGCAAGATGCTCACGAATACTACCAATTCCTTGTGGACAAGTTACACACAAGCGCAGACGGGCATCTTGACGGCGCCGATAAAAATTGCCCTTGTTTCTTTCACAAGGCCTTTTATGGAAAACTTCGAAGCAGCGTCACCTGCGACAAATGTGGCAACGTTACACGCACAGAAGATCCCATCATAGATCTGAGCCTCGATGTCCAGGTGCAGGCAAAAAAGCGTCAGCTGGGCGGCTTGGGTTCCTCTTTAACGCCCACTTTGAGTGGTTGCTTGGAAAGCTTTACTTCTCCAGAAAGATTAGTGGCAGACGTCTATAACTGCAGTGGGTGTGGTGGGACTCCTCAAAAAGCGACAAAGCAGCTGAGGATAAAGAAGCTTCCGATGATTCTCTGCATGCAATTGAAGGCTCGTCTCTCCTATTTCTTTGGCTTTGTTCGCTTCGACCTTGACTAACGATGACCATAGCGATTCGAACACACATTTTCCGTTTCAGAGAAGGTCGAAGGAAAGGTGGATTTTCCTTTATCCATTAATATGTTGCCATACACGACAAAACCGCATTCTCAGAATGGCGCTAAATCGAAATACCTGTATGACTTGGCGTCTGCCGTCGTACATAAAGGAAAGCTGGAGGCTGGTCACTACTTCGTTTATTGTCGACAAGGAGATCAGGTGAATCCAATTCCTTTCCCTTCCTTTTTTTCTTTAAAAATTTTGAGCATTTTTCTATCTACTAAACCCATCCATAAGATTGACTACGTGTCCTAACTTACTGCAGTGGATGCTTTTCAACGATGACCAGGTGACAGCCGTGACGGAGGCGGAGGTCCTGAATGCCGACGCGTATTTATTATTTTATACGCTACGATCTCTATCCGCTAGCTCTCGCTGATTCTTACACGCCAACGGAGATGCAAAGCCATCATCTTTCTTTTCCTGTCCAGGATTTCAAGCATCTTTTACTATACATTGCATTGCGCTCGACTTTGTTTAGTGACATTTTGTGTTTGTTTTACACCATAGCATGGAGTTTTGGTGTCTTGTAATTCTCCATCCAACCTCAAGGACCTTCTCGCCTCGACAACCTTTGTACATTCCTCCGCATAACAATAGATCTTAAACTTGATATTACTAATATAATTTCCTCTTGGTGAGGTGTTGCTACATTACTGAGGTACATCATTTCCAAGGTTCCTCGAATCGCCTGGGCCCTGGCGAACCAACAAGAGCTGTCAAGATTCTTAATGGCCCAAGCCTCTTAAAATTCGGTCCGCAGTTCTTAATTCCTCGTGGTTCCTCGCATAGCAGGGTTATGCACCTCAATCTCTTTCCACGCCATGATGTGGCACGTCGGAGAGGACAGTTAACTGTTTTGATGACATTGACTATTGCTATGACCTAGCAACGAGGGATCAAAAACGATACCTCTGAGCAAAAGCTCGACGTCTTTAATCACGACCCGTTACAACAGCGACTCGCTAATTTTCACCTATGTCAGCGGCTTCATTGGTTAATGTAAGTGAAGCTGGTGTTTTTGCTAGCGACAAAAGAGACGCGGGGTAATTTATCCGTCATCGGCATTTGCTTAAATGAGACTCCAATGGTATGTAAAAGGCGGAAGTTTTAGATCTTCTTACAGGCACACTCAAGTTTGCTACCTGCTAAATAATGCCTATAGAAGCCAGTACTAACTTCTAAGTGTGTGCCACCTTTTCTTTCCCAATGATCGTGGAATTTCGAATCAATCCCGCTTCGACGAGGGCATACTTTTTCTCGCCATCATGCTCGGTCAGCAAACAGTATCTTTGGAAATTCTGGAATACAATTGCTTTTGCTGTGGTGTTGCTGGGCTTCCCCAAACACAGTACAGATAAGTAAAAAATTGTGCCTTTCGATTCGATATCGCCAGCCAAAAATTTCCTACTGGAGAGTTGCCTGACGACTCTCACAATACGTAGGCGGCATCGTACTGGTTCAGGCATAGACCTAGGTAAGCAGAGTACTCATGGTATGAGTCAGAAATACCACTATCCAAAGTAGGAGAAAGGATAGTTAAATTCGTCTTGTCATTCTTTTTCCCGGTCTGTCAACTGTCTGGAAATTTTGGGGCCATTATACGTTTTCTCTTTCTCAAGATGATGTGATATGTCGTGCAAACCAAGCATCTTGATAAATCCCTTGTGCCTGTTCAATTGCAGAAGTCTCGTCAATCCATCTACAGGCATCTGGTCAGTAGAAACCCAATCGTCCTTCTTGCACTTGTCTCAACCAGTGGTGGTGTATGTCGATATGTCTCAATTTCATCTCTAGTGGCCAATCCGACTGTCTGAGCATTGTCGCATAGTAATTCGATGTCGTGTTATCCGTCGGAGCTCTTTCACCATTCTATCCGGTTAGAGCACAGCGTTTGTAATATACGTTGTGAGGGGATAACCGATCGGAGGGGACAATCGATAGGGTTGTAACTAACTGCTTCCTATATATCTCCCATCCGATAATAATGTCTCCCTGACCTCTCCAATATTTACCATCTCCACTATAATAGAGACGTGGAAATGGTGGATGTTGATGAGGCCTCGATAGCGCGAGTGGTTGTCCCCTCATAATGTATATATAAGAGCAAGGCGGAATGGCTCACCAGTAGACACCAAGATGAAATAAGAGGGTATACGGTGGATCGAGATAACTTGTTTGCTAACTATTAGGACTTCAAAAAAGGCAGCCATAGTAAAATTAACTTCTAATCAGCCGCATCCCAGGACTGAACAATTACTGTACCGCTACGCGAGCTCGTAAGTACATATGCTGCATCACTTGCACACACATGTACCCATATTCTTCGGGCTCTTCGTTAACGTTCTTAACGTTCCGTAGAGGTACGAGATAAGTCGATCGTCGATCGATAGCATCATGGTGTTCTTGTAATGTGTTCAACATGATTTCTGACCATTTGTTTATGTACCGTCTTTGCAGCATCCGGTCATCGCATATAAGTTGAAGTCGGCGGTTTGCTGACAACACATATACAAAACGCGCCAAAACAATCTCTAGGTGATCCATTGACACCTCAGGAAATAACTCCGAGCCTCATAACTTGTGTTACTTCTCCGGCAGAATGCCACGTGCACGATTTGGACCATCTATGGTATGTAGCGAGGCAGGGGTTGGAACATGAATTTGAGCACCCAACGCCGACGACTACCCTAACCCCCCTCCTCAATAATATAGAGACCAGTCGTATGATAGAGCAATAATGCCTTTAAGAGTAATCCTTCGGTTTAAAAAGTCAACTTAGGTTGGCGTGTGGTGGGGTTCTACATAGGCCTGAGAAAGAAGGGGACTTTTGTATGGTGGGGAAAATTTTTGGACAGGCCCAAGTGGGTCTGTGTGGGTCCGTGTACGACGCTAAGCTATAACAGGCAAGGTGACTCTAAACTCTAAACCGAACTAACCTAATCTAGGCACCGGGCAAGCCAGGGGTGCATGTTACGAGAATACAAGGGAGTTAGAATAATTTAAGAGCTTGACAGCACATATTCACGGTCTCAAGTTGGTATTTCTGGAGCCTGGATTGTAATCACGTTACCCAAGCCTCTTAGATGATGGCACCCCTTGTTGCGAGCTGGAATACGAGAGAGTCAAGAGTGTAACCAGAGATTGACAGCACAACTCAGTT